>JAWDEX010203024.1:0-11398 GCA_035221805.1 Trichilia hirta
TGATAATATTAGTTTCTAGTAATATTTATTTATTTATATTTAATATTAATTGTTCTTATCTTATAATAATTATGACTCAACGTCTCCTTACTTTGATATTGATTCTTAAGCTTATTCATCTTCCCACCACATTATGTAATAAATTAATCATATATATCATATCATTGTTGATTTCATTAACTAATAAAATGAATAAAGCATTGACAATAACATTGTTTGATATAATTTTCACTCTTTTTAAAATAGATTTGTTGCTTCTTTATAGTGCATTGAAACATGAAAGATGTATAATATTTCAAAATTGTTTAATTTAATTGTTATTAGCCCGGAAATTATTTTATTGTCAGAAATCAAGTAAAATGACATGATTTGTCAAAAACAAATTAAATAAGTAATATTTAAAGAAAAATGAAAAAAAAATTGAGAAACTTAAAAATAAATTTATTTTATTGTTGGATTAATGTATACTAAAATTATTTGATTCTGGCATCATTAACTAGTTAATAAAAATGTTTATACTTGAATTGTAACAAAAGATTCTTCTACCCATTTGAATAATACTAAACCAATTAACTGATCTCTTTGATTTTGATTGTGTACGTAATGTAATATAGTCGTAATCAATTTTTTAAAACAATATTTAATAAAAATAATCTCTTTTTTTTGTTCTAATCCCTCTCCCTTGGCATAAAAACTTCTTAAGAAAGATGCCCAATCTTCTAATTTATATAATATAGAATTTAAAATCATGGGTATAAGAACCCATTGTTGTTGTGTATACACGTGGATGGGATACTAGCAATAATTAAAGTAAAAGATATGAATGAATTATGACCTCCAAAGTTATAGCTAATTAGCCTGTGGTCTCTAGAGCATATCTTGATGAACAGTCATGTTATTCTACACTCCCAATGATTTGATGACAATATCAAATCCTTATTTTACCCACATCGAAAAGACGACTCCTCCCTTGAAACATCATCATCTCGTTATCCAATCAAACACAATGGAGTCATACAATCTAGGGAATTAAAGCTGCAATGGAGTTAGGGTCCCTAATGGGGTCCATTTGGTAGTTGCAAAATCCAAATTATAACATATTTTATGTACATGTTTTCATAAGCATCACGGTTACGAGCAATTATAATTCATTCCCCTAAAGACAATGCAAATTAGTCATTATCTTGTAGATTATCAAATTTCTTATTATTACGAATAACTTCTTGTTACTTTCTTATAATTTCTTCATTCGTTATAACTTGTAAATAAGTTTCTACAATGATATGAACTATAAATATAAACTTTCTAGAAACTCATTTCTTAGTCATCATATGCATACGTAATGCATAATTGCATTAACGTAATGAGTATTACTACTCTTTAAGTTTAATAAGTTTAAAAAAATAGAGATCTTATGTTAAATTAAATATCTGTTATTCATCATTCAGCCCCGAGATCTTATATTTTACAAATAAAAAAATAATTTACTTTTTATCTTTAGATTAAAATTAAAAAATTTATCATTTACTTTCATTAGAGTTTGAGTTTTTATCACTTAATATATTCTTTTAAATTATCATTTATCTCTTCTAAGACCTGTATTTTTTCGAACCTTCTCAACAAAATTATTTATTTATTCTAAAAAATTATCAAGAATTAAAAAATTTAAGAGTGATAGTTGATATATTTGTAGGATAAATAATTAATTTTGTTAAAGGAATTTGAAAGAATGCAATTGAGAAAGGTGGTAAGTGATAAATTTTGAAAGATACTATCTAAGCGAGAAAAGCTCAAATCTCAACAAGTGATAAATACCCTTAAAACATTAACGCTTGGTTAAATATAAAATTCAAAATTTTAGGTTACATGAGTAACAATTTTAATATACAAATTATTATTCTTTTGCAAAAACTTGTTCTACTTTTATTCAAATATTGTTAGGCATTTGTAAATCATCCTAGTGTATGATGGTAGATACTTTCTAGTGGTTTTATATCTTTAAACTTTAAGTCTGAGCTTATTTTTAATTTTACTTTAGTGCTTGAGGTAGGATGAAGATATGAACAGCTAAAAAAAATGTTAAATATTCTAAGAAATTTTTCTAAAAGAGTATTCCAAATGATGAAGTGAAGTGAAGTGATATCCATTTAATAAATAATAATTTTATAATTTTTATAATTATTTATCATACATTTCAACAATATGATAAAATAAATATTATGTTATTTGGGATACATTTTTGAGTAATTTTTAGGACGTTCTAGTATTATTATTTTAGAAAAGAATGTAAAAGTATTTCTTGCATTAAACTATGTTTAGAATTTAAATATTATAATTTTAAAGTTATAAGATGAAAGAACTAAATGACAGATATTAAACACTTACAGAAAAAACGAGTAAATCTTACTAAAATTAATATTAATAAACACTTTTTGTGTTTTACTTTTAAAATATTACAAAATTTCTATAATCTTAAGTGACATCTGATTTTTGAAATGATTTGTTGGTAAGTTCATAGTCTTTGAAACAACAAAACTAAATATATATGTTTTAGTTCTTTCCATCTCTTATTGGTAAAAAAAAATATGTATAACTAAAAGTTCTTTAAGTCATTTAACAAAAGTATTAAGTTACAATGTGTTGAAGGAAAACATAAATTTAACCAAAAATATATTTACTTCGTTAAATTTTTAAACATGTTTAACTTCTTCTAATCTATCTTGTTGACTTAATCTTTTATTAAGATTGTGATAATTTTACTATACATTTAAAAGAATGCTAAAACATTTTTGATAATAATAATTTTTAGTAAATTTTATTTATTTATTTATTTATTTATTTATATTTAATATTAACTATTCTTATCTTATAATAACGATGACTCAAAGTCTCATTACTTTAATATTGATTCTTAAGCTAATTCATCTTCCCACCACACATTATGTAATAAAGTAATCATATATATTATATCATTATTGATTTCCTTAACTTGTTAAATGAATAAAACATTGACAATAACATTGATTGATATAATTTTCTTCTTTAAAAAAAATTAGATTTCTTGTTTCTTTATAGTGCATTGAAACGTGAAAGATGTATAATATTTTAAAATTGTTTAATTTAATTGTTATTGGCCGGAAATTATTTTATTATTGGAAATCAAGTACAATGACATGATTTGTCAAAAATAAATTAAATATATTAATAAATAATATTTAAAAAAATGAAAAAACTTTGAGAAACTTAAAAGTAAATTTATTTTATTGTTGGATTAATGTATACTAAAACTATTTGATTCTCGCATCATTAACTAGTTAATAAAAAACGTTTATACTTGAATTATAACAAAAGATTCTTCTGCCCATTTGAATAATACTAAACCAATTACCTAATCTCTTTGATTTTGATTGTGTATGTCATGTAATGTGGTCGTAATCAAGTTTTTAAAACAATATTTCATATAATTAATCTCTCTCTCTCTCTCTTTTTTTTTTTTTTTTTTTTTTTCTGTTTTAATCCCTCTCCCTTGGCATGAAAACTTCATAAAAAAGACACTCAATCTTGTAATTTAGATGACAATGAACTTAAAGTCACGGGTATACGAATGTGTATACGCGTGGATTGGATAACAGCCATAATTAAAGTTAAAAGATATGTATCAATCATGACTTCCAAAGTTAGTCTCTAGAGCATATCTTGATCAATAGTTATGTTATGATCTAGACTCCCAATTATTTGATGACAAATCAGATCCTACGTTTATCCCAGATTGAAAAGACAACTCCTCCCTTGAAACATATCATCTCCTTATCAAATCAAACCCAGTGGACTCATAAACCGTAGAAAATTAATGCTTCAATGGTGGTTAAGGTACACTAATGGGGTCCCTTTGGTTAGTTGTAAAATCCAAATTATGACATTTTTTTTTAAATTTTGATCAACAATTTTATGTACATATTTGCATAAGCATCATGAGTACGGGCGATTATAATTCATTCATTCCCCTAAAGACAATGTAAATGAATTGTTATCTTGTACATTATCAAATTTTTATTATTATAAATAATTTCCTTTTTAACTTTCTTATATTGATCTTATTCCTTATAATATTTAGATCAGTTTCTACAATAATATGAACTCAAATAAAAGATAGAAAAGATGAAAAATAATATTAAAACAACGATATTTTGTTTAAATATAAACCTTCTAGAAACGCATTCTTTAGTTATCATATGCATGTATAACGCATAATCACATTCTTAACGTAAATGGGTATTAGTACTTTTTAAGTTTATTAAGTTTTAAAAAATAGAGAGATAATATGAAAAGCAAAAACAAAAGCAAAAGAACAAAACCAGTGGAAGTGCTTTTGTTATTGTGATACACATACACATATATTTATATTTATATAGAGGAGAGGAAGAGCTCCAAACATTGTATTCATTGTGTGCACAAAGTGGAGCATACCACCTTATGTGTTAGCTGCCCGATAAAATACCAATTAAAGTACATATATCTAAGAAAAAAGCAATTAAGAATAATAATCATTAATATTAATAATTAATCCTAATTAAAGTTAGTGATCAATTCAAAAGAAATGGAGGAACTAAAATAAAGGTGACGTGAAGCACCTGAAGTGTGAACGAGGCAACAAAGAGATTCCATGTTTCCAATTTTAAAAGTTCAAAATCTATCATCAGCAACCCAAACCACGAAAATTTCTATTGTCAACCAATTAAAGGATCCTATTAGTGCATTCGATGACGTGTCAATAAGTAATTGGTGAATGTTTTTATTAAGGGTAATCTAATTTGTATTCAACGTATATTTTCTTTTTGGGCGGATGGCTCTTACCAATCAGATGCTTACAAGAAAGAAGTGTACACATTCCACATCCTATCGCTTTCCATCTTTTCTTCAAATTTTTGTGATGGTGAGAGAGGGAAGGGTGATAATGATATCTCTGATGTGGAGCCCACCTCACATGCTTCCACCAATAAATTGTATAAAGAGGGGAGGAAAAATGAAATGTTGGACCCACTTTAAAAATGTAGGGGACCACAACTTTTTATTAGTAATGGGGGAAGGGTAACCTTCCTCTTTCTTTCTCTTTCTCTTAGTTGTTTTCTGTGGTAAAGGCCAAAGGAGAGAGAAGCCAAAGGAAGCAAAAGCCATTGGCTTGTTTTCTCTTCTGTTCCTCACAACATAGACCTTGGAAATCATGAAAATATTTTAAAAAATTAAACAATTAAATAAATAAATTTGTTCAACGGTCAAGGGATTAAAAGAGGGACCATTGATTTCATTGCTCGTCCTTGACTAGGACGGAGGTAAAAACCATGAAATGAAAAGTGAACAACCTTATATAAAAAATAAAAGCACCCACACAAGATTGGAATGTTGAATAAGGGGACTAAACTGTTAAACTTTGAAAGCAAGAGTACCATAATATAAATATAAAAATTACAAAGGCGCGTATTTAATTTTGGAAGGGTGAGAATTCTTATAAATTATGTTGAAAATTGATTTTGAGAGGCAACTGCCTTGTGCGAAGACATTTTGAAATTGAAAAACGACGTATATCAAGTATCAAAATATAGCAAAAATGATATATTTACTCCTTCAATTTTAAAATTTGATATTTTACCCTATTTCATCCATAAAAAATAATATTTGCAGTCCTTTTTGTCAATTTTATTTTCAAAATTATATCATTTAAATTATTATTTAAAAATTCAGAACTCAAAATCTTAAATTTTGTTAATATATTATTGATTATCAAAATATATATTCAAAATTTAATTTTATAAATAATAAGAGAAAAATTGATGAAACGGGTGTAAATGCCAGTTTTTAAAACAAAAGGGGTAATAATATTATTTTCTCACATTTTAGGAATGTTATTTTTCTTTAAAATTTGTATACCAGAGATATTTGTCGGAGTATCAAAGGAGGGAAGATGCGTCCCCAATCACCGTACACGTGTTCATGAAAACTGAACAGAGTACGAACGAATAATCAAGAAAAGACGACGTCAGATCATCAGAAAAAGGGCAGCCCCATGTGCAACGCTGCGTAGAGGGACCCATTTTTCCACATATGGACAAAACCGTAGTTAAAAAATATATTTAACAATTAAATTAAATTAATTAAATAAAGGAAAAAAATGAAACAGAAAGAAAAAAGAAAAAGACGAATTGCTTTTTGTAGAAGCGATCAATGGCTTACGTGGCTCTCCCAGTTCATTGGCTCATGTTTATTTATTGAATTAAAATATTATTATTTATGATAATTTGTGATTAATTTTTAAAAATAAAAGGGGTAGGGCAGGGATGATACATAGGGGTGCAGGAAAAATGCTGCGGTCGTTACCAGACTCGTATATTTCAGATCCAATCATGTGACGTTCTTTAGTGAGTGCGACCCACTTTCTGTAATTTTACTCTTTTCCCGTTGGGTATTTTACTTTGAGAATTTCTCAGTCCTACCCTAGGATTTTCAATATTATCATCCAAAGGATATCTATCTAATAATTACCACTTATCTCCCCAAATTTTTAAATGTCCTTAACTCTTAATAAAATTATAGTTAATTACATATTTATTCTCAGCAATTTATCATTGATAGCCTTTAAATTTAAACTTTTATTATTTAAATAATAAAATTATTTATATATAAATAATTATTTATATATAAACCCTATAATTTAGTCGGTTCGACAAAAAAAATAGTCAAATTAAAATTAATTGGCTCTTACACCTCTTCCGTTAGAATTTTCTGTCCCTTTTAAAATTTAGAAGGATATAAGTAAAAAAAAAAAAATACCAATAACAACTAAATAAATAAAATAGTTTTTTAATTGATGAATTATTATAATAAGGTAATTTAAAAATAATAAAATTAATTATATTTTTTGTAAAAACACCTGCTAGCAACTAAATGAATCTAACAATTTTTTTACTTAGTAATTATTATAATAAAACAATTTTAAAAATAATAAAATTAATTTTATTTATTTATTTATTTTAAAAGGGACGATGTTGCTGGCTTTGACCGTTGGGGTTAGATGAGGAAGGGGTGTTGGCTAGGGTTTGGTGGTGATGGTGATGGGAATGGAAAAAAAAAAAAAATTTGTTTTAGTTTTCTTTTTAATTTTTTGTTATTTTTGTGAAAAAGTAATTTTTTTAAATTTATAAATATTATTTTATTCATGTTAAAAAAATATTTATTAATTTATTTAGGAAAATTTATTTGATAATTAATTAAGATATAATTTGTTAAAATTTTCTATAATATTTAAATTATAGTATGAGAGAATTTTATATAAAAATAGTTAATAATAATAAATTAAATTTTATTTTTAATTAATTTTATTAATTTTGTAAAATTTATATATTAGTTATAATTTTTATCATACAGTCTAATTAATTTTTTTATATAAAGAATAATATAAACGCAATCCTATTACGATATTAGTGTAATGAAAATTTAATTTTTTTTACTTTTATTTATTATAAAAATTTAAATAAATAAATTAAATTTTATAAAAAAATTAATTATCTATTAAAAATATATTTAATTCACACTCAATAGAGAATAAAATTTTAAATAAAATTATTAAAAAGATAAGTTAGTATGATACAATTACTCAAACAGTTAATTGGATCATAAATAAATTTATGTGTTAAGAGCATTAAATAGATTTATCTGTTTTAATACTCCTAACTTTAAGAAGATAAATAATAAATATTAAAAAAATTATTTAAGTAATAAAAATTTAAATTCTAGAGATTATGAATTGCTGAAGATATGCAGGTAATTGACTACAATTTGTTAAATGGTTAATCGAATTTGATATTTTAATTAATAATATTTGAAATTTGAAGGTTGGAAAGTGATAAATCCCCTTTTATTTTTGCTGATAATGGGATTTCAACTTGATAGTTCACTTTCAAATTGATTATGTTACGGTATATTTAGCACTATCCCATATCTTTTTAATTTTAAAATATTTTTATAAATAAAAATTAGAAATTCAATAAAAAAATTTTAAACTAATAATAAAAAATTAAAATAATTATAATTATAATTGAACATACCATAACTCAACCATTCCATTCTTAAATCTACAATTGAGAATTCTTTAATTTATTAAAATTTAATGAATAAACACAATGATAAATTATTCATAATTCGATAATATTTTATACACAAATGTCATGGAAATTAAGAATGTCTATGACAATAATTCACTAGAATAGTAGAAAATAAGGGTTTGAATAATATATCTTTAATGAGAACTGTCACACCTCCGACCGTATGGCCCATATATGACACTCTGTAATATTCGTTTTTTGAAATAAAGGTACTTTTGTCATTTTATCTTAAAATAGTATTTTTGTTATTCTTAAAAGGGCATGTCTCGATGCTATTATTGGTTGAATAAAACTATATTAATATTTATTAGGTATTTTGAAAGGTTTTGAATGAAATTAATTAAATTTGAGAAAAATTGTCTTGAAGTCTCAACCGCGCATTCAAGTTTCTAAGCTAAATTCTTGTTGATTAGGAAGTCTAATTAATAAGTCACCTGTTTCTATTGAAAGAGTACATAATAAGAATTCCATAAAAAGAGGCATAAAAATTGGAACTCAAAAGAGAGAGAATCGAAGCCATGAACAGAGCTATTATGCATAAGAAAATAGAAAGCCAAATAGGGCAAGGAAAACCAGGCCATAATTGGCCCACTTACCCCCACCAAATTGGCGATAAACTTGGCAGTAGTTCTAGCCTATAACAGGTGACTGACTCAAGTAATGGCACTGGTCATGAGGCTAAATTTTTATTCCTTTGGATGAAATGGTGTCGGATGCTATTTTATCCCCTATTTCTATCGTTTCACCCTATTTTTAAATTTTCTTCTTTCTTTTTACTCAAGGACACTTTGGTAATCTCTCAGGGCATTAAATATATGGATAAACATTAGGTGATCGATCATTCTCTCCCTTCCCCTGTCCCTACCATGATTTTCCTCTTCCTTTCTCATTGCGGCTACTTTCTTCCTTTCCTGATTTCTTCAATTTTCATCAATTAAACACCTTTTCTTTTAATAAATTACAAAAACACAATCCTCTCTAACTTCTACAATTTATATTTATGGATTTAACAAAGTATTCAAATGAAAATAAGAAGTTAGGGTCTGGAGCAAATTGAAATCTCAACGAATCGGTAGAGATATCAACTTCTTTAGGCTTGGATTAAGCTGTGGATAAGATTTTTATTTTTTTTTTAAAGTTTTTACTTAAGAATTTCATGAGTATTAAAATTAGGGTTTATTGTTTATTTGGAAATTTTATCGATTTAGGTATGAAATTATGAAATCAAGTTAAATTACATTGATTATAAGTTAGAATAAGCTAAGTTGGATGATTTTGATATATGTGGATAATGAGCACTATTCATAATTATTGTTCATCTGAGCATGGAATGTCTAGAATATTGGTTTTAATTGTCGAATTTAAGTTAAAAATGATGATTGTAATGATATAAGAATGGCTATGGGATTTTATTTGGTATGTTGGATTCTATGGTTTAAACATGCATTAATTTTCAATTTTCATGCTTACAAAACATATATTAACAAATATTAATATTTATGCATATAAGTAAGGTTTTGTAATTATATTACCTCTTCCAAGCTTTTAATTTGATGAACCTAAGTTAGAATATTATCTAACCTCTTCAATCTACACCTTCTTGAACCCTTGGAAGCTTAAAGAAACTTTTTCTTCAATGAAAATTTTGAGAAAGAAAATTTTTCTTCTTTGCCTTTCTATTAAAGCATAAATAAAAGCTTTTTTTCCTTTCTCCTTTTCTTCACCGTAGGAGACAACCATTGAGGAAGATAAATTGATTTTTTTCCATGCCTTTTTAATTGATAATGATCCATTAACAATAGCCAATCAAATTAATACAAAAGGGCCAATCATATTCTTAAACATTTAACTTATTAAATGCTTTAATACTTGGACCAATCACATTAGGCCATGTTTTATTTAATTAATTACAATATAATAATTAATTTAAATTAATTAATATTTAATTAATTAAGTTAATTAATATGATTAATGGTAATAATTGTCATTTTGCCCATGGATAATTATAAAATGACAATTAAGGATATGTAATTTACTATAAATTACATATATACACTTAATCCAAATTAATTAATAATTAATTAATTTAATAATTTTCAAAATTAATAAAAATTATTAATTGGTCCTTAGATAATTATCAAAATGACAATTATGTATATATAATTTATTTTAAATTACATGTATATATAAATATCTAAATTCATTGACCAATTAAATAATTATGAATACATACATATATATAATAATTATTTGGCCTATTAAATTATTTATGAAGGTGCTAGCCTTTTTATGAATAATTTTCTCTCTCTCATATAAATTTCAAAAGTACAGCTCTAGTCTTCGATCAACTTGTACGGCTAGGTAAACCCTACTGTTTATCCACCCGCACTCAATCGTTTTAATCCCATCTACCTAGACTAATCCTCCCCCAGCTAGCATACTCAATATTTTGAGTTATTTCAATAAGTCAGTAGATAGACATGGATGAGCGAATTGAAATTTTAGAAATAAATTAAAAATAAAATAACAAAAAGAGTGTTGAGAGTTTTTTTAAGCCGAGATTTCTTGTCCCCATTGACGCTAGCATGTGAGCAACCTGGTCTAACCTAACTTAGTCCCATACCTGTTATCAAAATTATTAAGGCAACTCAACCATTGTAATAAAAAATAAGAGACCCGAGAAGGGGATCTTAGACACATTTTTCAAGGCCCGACAGAACATCCCATCTCATTAAAAGCCGAGACACCATATCCTATAGGTTATAGGTATTTATTGTTAGTGTTGTATGCTCTAAAATTATTCGTGTTGTCAATTTTGTGCATATTGTATAAAGTTACTATAGAATATGTATTGTACATATTTATTAATAATAAAAGTGTTTCAATTCATATGTATATGCTGCTGCTTTTATTAATCATACTAGTGATAGAATATAAATGTGAATCATCCAAGATAATAAGTTATTTAAATTATTTCCTACAAACATAATATCAACTGGGAATTAATATTGCATAATAGGTATACTGAATATCTTCGGTAAATATCATGAGATGATATTAGTACTAGTGATATGATAGTCATATCATTAAGACATTAGTGTGAAATAATAATTAGAGAACTATTATTTGAACGTGACAAAAGTATGGTGAATCACTTGAATGTATGATGTCAATGATTCATCATTAAATTATAAGAGTGTGTTAACTACTTCTCGGACCTTGGACATCATAGTTGTCAATTG
>JAWDEX010203065.1:0-11395 GCA_035221805.1 Trichilia hirta
CTGAATAGTTTTATAGGCCTAAGAGACATATTCGGAGTTAGAGTGTATCTCGAGATTTGTGGCGGTTGTCACGTGTGAACTCCATAGGCAGAGACATGACAGTTTTTGTAATCAATGATTATTTAAAACATAACATCTATAATTAGACATATAACTTTTTATTTGGAAGAAAATCCTGTGAACAGTAAATAACGTACAATCCAATACACATGAAAATAAAGTTAGTGGCCAAATGTTCCTTTTTTTACATTTATTGTAAGTGATCATTGCCCCCCAAAAAGGATAGGTAAAATATGTTTCAATACCTTTAAGATATTAGAGCAAACCAATTTCATACAAATTAAGGAGTATAACCAAGCTAATCAATAAAATGTTCGTAATTTTGCTTTCACTAATTCTTATTGACCATGTAAAATTCAAATAACAAATTAATGATGAGATTTTACTGATTAATCACGTGAAATTTTGCAAGAAACTCATCATTTTAAATTAATAATGTGTTAATTTAATGGCTTTTTCTAGTATTATTTTGTAATTTTAACTACTTTTCTTTCGTTAATTTTAAGTTATAAGGGAACTTGAAAAATGAAGTAATTAAAAACTAGCTGTTCCAATCCTTAGTGTTCTGATTTTCTCTCTAGAAAGTGTTTCTCTGTATCTTTTAGATTTTTAAAGTTAATGAGTTAAATAAATTCTTAAATCTTAAATTTTGTAGAAGGAAATAAATTATTTTGTTACAAGATATTGAAAATTATTTTTTTAATGTTTGATTGTAGACTAAAACAAAGTTCAAAAATTGATGGTTTATTTTTCTAATTCAAAATCAGGTTTGGGTTTACGAGATTTTTAGGGGAAAAAAGAATTCGGAGCTAATAGCCTTTTTATAAGTTTTGAAAAAAGCGAGTTCAAATTGCACTGAAGTTTCAAATTATTGTACTTTTTTTCTTAAATTTAGATTTGGTTTATGGGATTATTGAAGGCAAAAGTATGAATATAATAAAAAATAAAAATGAAAAGCATGAAGCAAGATTGTAGGTTATAAATTAGAAATTAAAATACAGAACTTTGAAAAAAAAAAGAAATTGGAAGGGATAAAAAGTAAGGCAAATATATGAGGCAACATTTATAAAATTTTATTTTGGATGGGGAATTTGCCACAATTAATTATTTGGGATGTGAAAAACTACTCAAAATAAAATTATATTTGAACCTTGTAGTAAATTTGAGAAAATTATGAAAATCAGTTATGCTTGTAATTTATGTATTATAATGAGAACAAATATCGATGTTAGTTTAGAAAAATGCTTTATAAAAAAATTAATGGTTAATTGGATCCAAAATTTAAAACGACGCTTCCAAATGTAAAACGCCAGATGAACTTCAAAATAATTTATTGTCATCTCTCTTATTTTTTATATTCTAGGTAATACTCCTAAGAAAAGTATGGCTACAATTGATCAAATACTAATTTCAACTATTAAACTATAATTTCTAGTTAAAAGTATTTGAATAAGTATTATATATGGTTGAACATTTATCAAAATTATAAACAATTTTTTAAAGTAATAAAATTTTGATTTTACAAATATTAGGGATTTATTTGTCGATATTTTCAAAATATATCTTAATTCATTATTTTTATGAACTTAGATATTGAAATGTCATCATCCCATATAAAAGTCCTAAAAATGTAATTAATTGATAGGTTAGGTCCGTCATTATGTTGGGTATGCAAAAGTTTGTAATGATAAATGACTAATGCATTCATGTAAGATCATTTTACTAATTTTTGTAAAACGTTGAATCATTTTATTTTCTACTCCGTTTCCAAATAATTATGAGCTAACTGTTTGATTAAATGATTGTTTGAGATTTTAAATTTTAAACAATAATTCATTATTTTGTACGATTTCTTGAATTAGGTTCAGCTTCTCTTAGGTGGTGTTTATTTTTTTCACTTTAAAATCAAGTTGTTACTCCCAGGATCGCGAAGCCCGCATGAAACGATCGGCATTGTAATAATTAATATTTAAGTTTAAGAGTATTTTCGTTATTTCAGTAAGTTAAAATTATTTTTATTATTTTTAAAATTTTATGTTTTTCTCCTAATTTTTTTATTGATTATTTTTATAAAAATTTTAATGTTTTTAACGAGAAGTGAAAGCCTTTGGTGTAAAGTTTTGTTGTTATTTTCTTAAAGTTTATAGCTAATTTAGTTTTTTAGTATTGAAAAGGTTAGGGTATGATTTATAAAATGAATATTAATAGTGCGTTTTATATCAAATAGTACTTTTAAAAATTGTGATTAATTTTAAAAACTTAATTTAACTAAACTTTCTTCAACATATATGGAGTTTAAGATCCCTCACACCTTCAGAGAAAAAAATCGCGAAAGATATATACCAAAAATTACTTTTTATTTTTAAAAAATATATAATACAAAACATGTAATCAAAAAGACAAATTTTGGATTCGATTTTGAAGTTATTTAGTTTATAATTTTTATTTAAATTTGTATTTGATATACAGTAACTTTTAAAAGTGAGCGATGTTACTTAAAAAAATATCATATTAAATAATGTATAAAGACATTTAATATAATTTTTTTATTATAAGAAAAACATAATTATATCTTATATTTTCAAAAATTTTATTTTTATTAGTATGTCATAAAATTTTCATCAATCAATACAAAGTATCAAACTTTTAACTATTTGATATTATATTTTTACTATATTAAATTATTTTTAATTAGTTTTTAAATAAGCGATGAATTATTTATATAATGAAATATGTTATTATTATTGTATTTTAGCAGCGATTGTTTTACAAAGAAATGATTGATAGTGTTCATGAATAATTTTTATTATACTTCTTTTATAAGATGCAGCAATCTCAAACTGACTGTCAATAATTTTTTAATTAAAATTTGAAATTAAGACAATAAGATGGGCAGAACTCAAATAAATTTTTAACCCCTCACTAACTTCAAAGTCGAAACACAATGGGGGCAAAAAAAAATCAGTGTAAAATATTACAAATTATTTAGCGAGCTCTCGGGGTAAAGCCCTTAACAGTAACAATTCAAGGAAAAATTTATTTTCAATTTTATAAGGCAAGGTTTTAAAAAGACTAGTACTTATATTTATTTTTAATATAATTCCTTGTATTAAAATAATTATCATTTCCGCTCCATGCATTTAGTTTTTTTTATTTGTGTTACACATCTTTATTTAAAATAAAATTTAGTGTCACATGTTTTTGAAACTATAAATTAAAAATTAAAATAAAATTAACGTATTTAATAGAATAATTGAAGAAAAAATTGGGAAAAACAAAAGAAATTTTTAAAAAGTAACTTTTTTCAAAAAAAAAAATAAAATTGTTTGTTATTGATCATTTTTATAAATTTCTAAATATTTTATATTTTTAATTAGGAGGATACTTCTATGGTATTTATTGCTTTTCCTTACTCATTGCAAGACCCATCGATGGTAAAAGAAAATTGCAATGAGAAAAATATTTGCATTTGTTTTAAAAAAATTCTTATGATGTTTTATACAAGTATATTTTAAAGATAGACTACATAGCGTCAATTTTGTTTTCATCAAAACCATTTGTATTTCAATTTTTACGGTAAGATGTGTCAAATAATTTGCATATTTTTAATTTTTAAATATTTAGAGTTTTAATTTTGATTTTTAGACAATTATTGATTTTAATCCTTGATATAATATATTTTAAATTTTGTTTTGGTATTTTAAGTTTATATGTACACTAGGTTAGACCATTTTAAATTTGCTCGAATAACGAAAAAATATGTGCATAAATATTAAATATTATATCATTTATATTTTTAAATAATTTGATCATATTATCCACAATAGTTCATCCGAATTTGGGTCAAAATGTTGAGATTGGGAGGGTTTAAACTTTCAGTTCGGAACTAAAAGCCTGAATATCACCATGCACTGGTAAAATAAATTATTTTAAAATATTAATCATTCAATTAACGACGTTCTTATCACTCACGGAAAAAATTAAAAAGTGTAGTATTACAAAAACAAAAACTTAAAAATTTATTTTTATTTTTTTATTTTTTAAATTCATCATAAGAACATTTTTCTATTGGAGTAAATTAAATACATCTCAGATATTGGAGTAAATTATCAAATTATAAGTTATTATGAGCATAAGTTATTTTATGATGATAAAGAGGTTTAGGAACATTAAGAGATGGACTAGTAATGCTTGTTGTTTTCATAGTTTATTTAAATATAAATTTAGAAATGGAAAGTCTGTGTATAGGTAAACTATAATTTGAAGTGGTAAAAATTTACAATTTTACTCTATATTATTTCTAGTCTAATTAATTAATTGTCTTATCCTTTTGTTGTTTGTATCATTTTTATTTAGAAATAAAATTTTGATTAAAAAAATGATTATGTTATTTAACTTAAAATAATTTATATAATGGGAAAAGTTGATAGGAGTTGGATTTTTAGTGTTTCAAAGGGCTAATAGTAATTTGATCAATATAATAATTTAATATGTAAATTTATTTATTTAAATTTTCATTAAATAACAAGATCTAGAACGTAATTGTAAATTACTCTATATATAACCAAAAAGAAAAGTAAATAATAAATATTGTATGAACATTTTTTTTTATATTTTTCCTAACAATGAAAAATTTATTCATCTAAATTTAGAAAATAATAAATATATAATAAAAAACAAGATTAATTTACAGATAATTCATTACGGCGATTTTTTATATTATATCAACGCTCAACGCTCAACATTGGTGTATTTTTAAAATAAAAAATTTTTATTATTTTTTTTATTTTATGGGAATTTTGAAGGAAACAGAAAAAAATCTAATATTTAAAAAATTTATATACAATTTTTTTTTCTATGAGAGAATTGAGAGAGAAAAATGTAAATTAAAAAACCAGTTTTTGTTTGCGAAATATTTTTATTCTTATTGTTTACTAGATATTTGTACAAAATTCAATGTTATTTATTGTTTTTTCTTTTATTATTATTCATAAAACTCATCAATTCAATTGTAAAAAAAACTGCTATCTAGAAATCTTAAAAATTATAAAGAAAATTTTAATAATTACAAAAAAATAAAAATTTTAAAAGTACTATAATACTTCAAAAAATTTTTGTTCATTGATGAGTTATGATAAATTGAGTTTAAAGTTTGTCAATAAATATGGGACAAATAAAAAATAACAGTGAAATTTATAAATGATTGAATATATGGACACATCACTGGATATGCATTGGATATGTTTCACCAACTTCATTCCCTTTAGTAATCTTGTGAGCAGTGAACGATGTATACTATGCAAAATGGCCCGTGTTTACCAGATTTAATAACGTATTTGTTTTTCTATAAACAAATATACTTGTGCTCTCCTCTAATCATGTATACAAATCTAAAATGGCCTTAATCCACACAAGTGTCGCTGTAATAGATTGCCGTTTAATTTAGCATCTGCAGTGTCCGACCAAATGTGAAACTCTTCATTCATCTATTGTGGGATAGGCGCTTTCAGAGGTAACTTAGAGATGGCTGTGTTTCCGACATCGTTAGCCTTAGGTTTGTTTAATCTGTTTGTGTATGAGATTTGTATATATCGAGATTGCTTGTAGCAACGACCATACTGACTCTCTACATCAACCTGTACCTTAGCATGTTGAACACAGGCAATAACATAATTAATTTGTAATAAATAATTGTAAAACAACTGTCAAACATTGTACTCACATTTATCTTCCTTATCATATGTAAGTTCTCGTTGGTCATACAGTTCTCAACGCCTCATACCTCAGCCTATTATAATATTAGTTTCAAATTTTCGAAATCAATCAGAAGAACGCAATCAATTTATAACAAACAATAATAAAATAATTGTCGAACATTGAACGCACATTCATTTCTTCTATGAGGACAACGCCCTCATCGGTCATGTGAATATTATCACCCCATACCTTAGTATGTTGTAATGTTAGTTTTAAATTTTTAGAATCAATCATGATCACATAATCAATTCAAAATATACAATAATAAAATTCAAAATAAACAATAGTATAATCAATCATAATACATGATAACATATTTTTCATCATACAAAATATCACACGCTTCACATCATATAGTTTTTTAATGATGCACAATATATCCATTCATCCCCAATATATCTAATCATCTCCAATCCACACTTATATATCATCCATAATCCATAATTAATACTATAAAAAAATACAAATTCTTGGAATTTCAAAACTTACATCCAATATATATACAATTCATTTGAATTTATAATATACACAGTATACAGTATTTTATACAATTTTATTTTAAATCTAAATTTTAAAAATTAATCAATTTACATTAAAATAACTAAAAATATTTGAAATATTCAAAACTATCAAAATTAGCGTTCTTATCACTCTCGGAATCAATGTACTTCTTATTTTTAAAATGCAATTTAATTGACACTATCAAAATTAATGTATTTCTCCCTCTTGAAACTAGTTTCTTAACTCTCGAGAACTGTATAAATCTCACTCTTAGAATCAATTTATTTTCACACTCAAATTATTATTTGTCACTTTCAAAAATAGTTTTATTCTATACTTTCAAATTTATTCTCGCAACTAGCTTCTTAACTCTAAATCGAACTTTTGAAGTTAGTTCATTTTTACACTTAAATTCAATATTTACCTCTCTTAAAAATAGTTCTATTTTACGCTCTTGAATTTACTATTGAAACTAAGATCTAAACTCTCTAAGAATAGCTCAAAAACACTCTTGAAATCACTTTCATTTTACACTTGAATTTAATATTTGTCACTCTTAAAAATAATTCTATTCTACACTCTTAAATTTACTCTTAAAATCGATATATAAACTCTTGAGAATAATCTAAAAATTACCTTTAAAGTCAGTTTATTTTCACACTCAAATTCAATATTTAGGACTTTTAAAAATAATTCTATTTCACACTTTTGAATTTACTCCCAAAATTAGTATTTAAACTCTCAAAAATAATTTAAAAATTACTCTGGATAATAGGCCTTAAGCAGAATCGTCACTCTCGAAATTAAAAACAAACAATGTCAAAAGTGACAATTCATTTTCAGCAAACCATTTCGGCCAAAAAAGCTCTATTACACACATATTTTTATTTTTATATATTTCAACCAATCCACAATATATATTACATGTTCATTTCATTTTAAAATTAAATTCTAACAAAAAATAAATTAAAATTTCATTCAAAACTCATAGTTTGGGACTTCAAATAATAAGGGTTATGCCGTCATCTTTGCTGTTGTGATGCTAAAAATGAGTTTGAGAGTGAGTGATTTTGCAGAAAAGTCTATATGAGTGATTTCGAGAGCAAGAAAGAGTGTTCTATGAAAATATAGGCTTTAATGGTAAAACAGTTTAAAATAAATATTTTTGATTAAATATGTTCAAGAATTTTTGGATCTGGCCAAATTTAAAATTGAGAATCTTACGGGGACCATTTGTCTCTTTACAATAACAATAATAATAATAATAGTAAAGTAATCATTATTATATTTTTTTACTTCACTCATTTTAAAGCTTTTGCGTTAAAATAATTATAACTCAAAAACCACTCTTTGGTGAAAACGTATATCAGAATACAAATATGTACTACCGTAACATTGTTTAAAAAATATATATATATATATGCTTATAAATTATAATGGAGTATTTTTAAATTTCTTTTAGATTTTAAAAAATTCAAAATATAAATCGAGTTATTGTTTTCTTATGTTAATCCAAGTAATTATATTGCAATATCTAAGTCAGACAACAATAAACCTAGTAAATTTTAGTAAAATTATTACAAATTTTAATTAATTTTTTCTTATTTTTAATTTTTATCAACACATTATTATACATTGTCACTGATTAATAATATGATATAATTTAGGTAAAATAAAAATAGTAAAATATCGAGCAATTTATCGTATTGTTCTAAATTTAAAATGTCAATTAATGATTATTGCACAGAATAGGGGGATAAGTGCACTATTTTCCAGATCTTTTTTCAAATTACAATTTATCTAAAATTTGGGGTAGATTTTTGCAAATGCCCCATTATGAAGGACGATTTCCGTTTATAAAAGCATAGAATGGAGACAGGAGCCGAATGTAGCGCGTCGCATGAGCATGGCTATTTATTTATAATTAAAATGTGAAAGTTAAAAAAAATTATTATCAAAACACTGTTCTTTTTTCCTCCCAACCTAAACCCTAAGCCCATTTCAATTTAAAAAAATTTTGAGAACCCTGAAGCCAATTTCTGTGGAATCCAATACAGGGGTAGAGCTTGGCGTGGGTTTATATGGGTTGTCCTCTAACTGTTTGATGAAATGACTGTTTGAGATTCGAGGAGCATTTTTGAAGTAAGGAAAATGCAAATTTTGAGGATAACGCATGAATAAGTCTTTAATAATTAAAACAATTAAAGCAAAAGGGTTAAACTCATTTGGGCACAATTAAAGTAGCCTTGATTGGGTATGCATGCTTTTTGATCTAATCTTCTGTTAATTGATAGTGAATTACTTGAAGAATTTCAATTTCTTTCTTTTTTGTAGAAGTTTTTAGTTACATGTGATTCCTATCTTTGAATTTGTGTTTTAAATCTATTGACATTGTTAATAATTAGAAGAGCTAGATTTGTCTACCATGGCTTACGGTGGTGCACCGGCGGTTATGACTGGCGCTGCTTCTGCGTCTACAATAAAGCAAGTGAAATTAGAGAAAGAAAGTGAGCTGAGAATTGAAGTTGGTGAGACGCCATTGCGGCTCCGGCTTCTTAATGGAAATGCGGAGATATATGGAACTGAATTGCCCCCAGAAATCTGGCTCACTTTCCCTCCTCGTCTGAAGTTTGCTGTAAGTTTTATTGATTTTTTCCTAAATTATGATGCAGATTGATGTTCCCTAAATTATTTTTCTTGCATCAGGTTTTTACTTGGTATGAAGCTACCATTGAAATGGATGGCTCAACTGAAACTGATTACACAGCAGATGAGGTCTGTGTTTGTTTACCCTTTTTTTTTTGTTTTTTTTGTGTCTTTGGATGCATTGCGAAACAGAATTGTAGAAAAGGTATTAGAATTATTGATTAATTATGTTTTTGGCTCCTTGATTGCCAGACGCCCATGGTTAGTTATGTAAATGTCAATGCTGTGCTGGAAGGACGAAGAAACCTTGCCAAGGCATCAGCGTCAAAGGACTCTGACACTTCTCAGGTATTTATCCCTTGTCATTGAAGACGTTGGAAAGATGATTGATGCATTTTGTGCAACTTAGTTAACCTGTCAGGAATTTTGGGTGATCCAGGGTCCTAGAGTAATTGTTGTTGGACCAACAGATTCTGGGAAAAGCACCTTGTCAAGGATGCTGCTTAGTTGGGCAGCAAAACAAGGTTGGAAACCTACTTTTGTTGACTTGGATGTTGGCCAAGGATCTATAACGATTCCTGGATGCATTGCTGCTACCCCAATTGAACTACCTATTGATCCGGTTGAAGGAATCCCTCTTGAAATGCCCCTTGTTTACTTCTTTGGACATGCAACTCCCAGGTAAGCAAAATTTGTTTTTCATTACTCTGCTTTCAGAAAAAACCTTTGTGTGGTTAGGTATTTTATATCAGATGGTGGAAAGTAGGATTTATAAGTATTTCTTTGCAGTAACAATGTAGAGTTGTACAAAGTGCTTGTGAAGGAGCTCGCTCAGATGCTGGAGAAACAATTCACTGGTAATGTGGAATCAAGAGCCGCTGGTATGGTGATAAACACCATGGGATGGATAGAAGGTGTAGGATATGAGGTACTTGTGTTGTGAAGCTTCTATAGTGGCACACATTGTTTAAAAATGATTTTGTTTATATCAGACATTTCCGTTTCCTAAGGGTCTTGATGTTTTGTTCCTTTTGGCAGTTGCTTCTCCATGCAATTGATACATTCAAAGCCAATGTTGTCTTGGTTTTGGGTCAGGTAAACCTTAAATGTCTTACAGTTAAATAGTTATTTTCATTTTGAGCATGATTTTTTAATAGTCGTTTTAAACGTCATTCAACTACAATCTATAAGAATTGTCAAAGACTTCAACATTTTTAGTAAGTTAATTTGTTTTGGTTTAGTCTTCATGTGGACTAAAAAATTTATAATTGCCTTTCACTGATAATTCTCTCTTTGGCTCAAAAAAAGCCTATAGCATAAGTGTGAGCTTGCTAAGTTTAACCTGTCCAACTAATGGATTGGTTGAGATTTTGATTCTTCTTGTTAAATTTCCATTTTTCTTGCCTGCTGTAGATATCCCAATTTTGAATGCCTTGTTTGTGGTACGTTAGGCTTGATTATCAGCAATCTACTTTCCAATTCAAAAAATGGACCATGTGCGTATAAAGTCATGAGTTTCCTTTGCTGTGTTAGCCTTCATATCTGGAAGCTTGCTTTGCAATTTGTTTCCTCACAAAATTGAAAATATGAGCAACTCAATCAATTGATTTCATGGAATACTCTTTGAATACTTGTGTATGTTATTCTTGAATTTTCTTCTTTTAGACATATATATACATATGACCCTTTGGAATCAATGGCAGGAAAAACTTTTCAGCATGCTGAGGGATGTATTAAAGAGCAGGCCCAATGTTGACGTTGTGAAACTTCAAAAGTCGGGTGGGGTTGTTTCCAGGAACTCAAAATTTCGTCAGAAGGCCAGAAGTTATAGGATAAGGGTAAATTTCAACCTCTTGGTTAAGTTTAAGCAATAGAATCCTGTATAAATTTTTGCTTTGCACAAAATAAATTGCAGCTATTTATGTTATTTGGTGTTATGAGGAATTAAGTTTAAGTAGAGGTTTTGTAATTGTGTGTGTTTGCATACACGTTTTTCTTTCTTTCTTTTTTTTCTTCTGGCGAGCTAATATTGTTGGATTATTGATAAAACTACGATGCATATCTGGTGAATTGTTTAAACCCTGGAGTATTCTTGCAGTCCCATGGTAAGTCGATGATTGGGTGACGTATAGTTTTTGAATTATTTTTTTACTGGTGGAAAATAGGATTATCAAGTTCCATTTTTCTTGTTTCCTCAAAGGAATTCTCTTGGTTGTCGTCTGCTTTGTGGCTACGAAGTGACAAGGTTTAAAAATATTATGTTTAACTTGTACTATTTATACCTTTTTTTCTCTACATTTTGAGATTATATATAACCCTTTACTATAATATGATCAAATTGTTGCTCATCCTTTATGTGCCTCATATCTTAGAATGTGCAAGCTGCATTAACATGTTAAGACATATTCTTTTGGAACATTTAAGTAGTATT
>JAWDEX010203076.1:0-11394 GCA_035221805.1 Trichilia hirta
TAACTTGTTTTTTTATAATTTCAGATAATTTTCGAGAGATTTTTACTTCAATCGTAACAATAAATTTATATAGTGTACTGAATTTTTCGTCATTAAAAAATTTGAACATTAATAACAGTATATTCAATTATCTTGTGATTTAGATTAATCTTTTTAAAAATAAATGTTATTATATTTTATGCCAACTTTCTCTAATAAAAACATATAGGTTTAGTGGTGAGAAATAATTGGAAGCCTGGATTTTAGCTGTCATATGATCTCTCGTATCCAGATTCAGATTCAGTTAAGTTTTTCCGTTACAAGTTCCATCAGCATTTGCCCCCAAACCAGTCTCAAGTTTCCTACACACTTCTCACGCGGACGCCAGTGTTAACGCCGTTACATTTCCCATCATCTATTACAGCTAATCGAATCAATAAAATTTTATTTATTTATTTTAATTATTTATTAGAGTTACAACAAAATTTTATATAATTAATTTATATTTATAACATTATTCTTTTAAGATTTTTATAAATTAATAGTTCATATCCAAAAAAATAAAAAATCATCATCTACTGTAAAATAAAGAAAGTGTTTCTATATATGGATCCAATTGAGTTACGGGCTATAGCCGGTTAAATGACAAAAGAAATTGATTTGTCATTTGCCAACTCACGCAAACAAGTAAATGGGAAAATACCTTCCTATTTGCATTTTTTAAACACTCAGCGCCGTTACGCGGGCCCCAGAAAAAGTTCTTTGGCTGTTCGTAAATCACAACCACTAGATTTACTTCTTAGATTCGATAGGTATGCATGTCAGAGTTCAGTTGGTTTGTCGAGTCAGTCTGCAAGCGACGAAATACCACTGTCCAAAAGCTGAATCCGTGAATGGAAGTTAAATTCTGGAACAGGGGGGAAAGATTTTTGGACTGCTCGCTAGGAGACTTAAAAAATTGGTCGGCATAGTATAAAAACAACAATAAAATAAAATAATTATGTTTTAAAAATAGGATTTAAATATTAGTTATCATGAATATATTTATTTTTTATAAAATATATATGCTTTAATAAAATATATTTATTTTTTATTGAAACATTTAATATTTAATATTTTTATCTGAAATTAAATATAACTTTAAAATTATAATATTTTAATACTCAAACAAAATTTATAATTATTAGAATAATTTTTGTATGATATTTGACAAATAAATTAATAATATTTGCAATCATCTATTTTTTTCTTTTACTTTTTCATAAATATTTTCCAATTTAAAAAAATTGTAAATAATTGGTTCTACTCGACATTTTCTAAATAATATTAAAATGTGAATTCATATATCATTCGATTAAAGAACATTTTATATTATTAAACGGGCAGAAAAAAAAAAAAAGATTTTGATCGGCAAAGTGGTTTATCATTTGTTACCACTTCTTCTTCTTTTAAGACTTCTCCTGTCTTTAAAGACAATCCAATCAAAATATTTTCATTTATAAGAATCAAAATTATAGAATACATATAAAAAAATTCAATTTTGCGAATTAAAAAATATTCTCGATTGTATAAAGTCTTTACATACAAAAATAAAATAAAAAATATGTCAAAAGACTAAATTACCCATTTTACATACAAAAACATAATACAATACAACATCGCTCAACTTTATATATTGTATTCGATTGCTTATCTCGTGATTTTCATTTGTATACGCGTGAAGGAGTATGGAAAGAATGAAAAGAATAAATTTTGAATGTTTTCAGTTCAAAGGATTTGAACAATTTTCACAATTTCAAAATGATTGCCGCCGTCGAGTGGGTCACGTTTTCAGAATGGGGGAAGCTTCTTTTTTATTTTTTTCAATTAAAAAGAAGGTTCTTCTATTTTGTCATCGATTCCTTTTTATTATTTTTATTATGAATCTAATGCTACATGATAATATCCCATGCATGTTTTCTTTTAGGGAGTTTCTTCAAACACAAATCATTACCAATTCAAGGGTTCTCAAATCATCATTAAAATTGGACAGAGGAAAAAAAAAATTTATATGGAATGAAGACATAAAATTAAATCGTTAATTTATTTATAATTGTCGAATTTAGACTTCGTTTTAGTAAGTATAAAAATAAAATATTTGATTGAGGAAAAAGTTTATCTTGACATTTCTATAAATATTTTTTCTCTTTTTTTTTTCCTGAATTTAGCGTAATTTAACAGTAACAAAAATTGTTAGTGAATTTTTAAGAATATAACCGATTACATATTATAATAATTAACATTAAATTGATTTTTTATGGATTTAATTTGTATTCCTTTTAATTAAGTGGAATAAAATATTTATAAAATACTACTACTACTTTAATTTTAAATGTACCATTATAAGTTATTGATATAGTAGTAAGATGAATTATAACTCATATCTTACCATTATATATGGTCTTAAAAGATCTCAATTTTAAAAAGAATTCTTTTAATCAACAAGATTCATTTTGACGTGATGATTCACATATTATTTGTTCTTCATTAATCTGATTTTCTTTTTTTAAATGAATTTTATCTAGAGAATCATAATTTATAATTTTATTATAATCAATAAATTTCAAATTCATATTTTTGAAATATAATTGTTTTTGTTAATTATTATCATTAAATTAAATATGTGGTTGAAGTTGTACGAGCATCAAAGGATTAGATTCTATAGTTGGTATCATGGCAATTCTACCTTATCCATGAATATTTTTATGTGTTATTTTTGTGGGGTGGAAGGTTTGTTCTGATATGAAATCGAATTAGTGATGAGAACTATGCATCTCTATCTCAAATTATCATTCATAATTATATAAAGGGTCAATCCAACGTGCAAATGTTGTATGATATATATTAACAAGTTTTTCGTTGAACGAAATAAATTTTTTGTTACATTTTTTAATTCTTAGATTACAATCCTCAGTTTTGATGTTACAATTTTAACTTATTACGAGTAATAAAGTTTGTAACGCAAGAGTTGGAAACTATAAAAAAAGAAAATTTGTTACATGCAACCAAATTTAACTACATACGTAATATACAACATCGACAATTTCTAATTTATTTATTGAGCCAAACAGAAGATTTCCAATTTCAGATGGGTTATAGGCCCATTGTTTTTGATATTTAATTGTGAATTAGAGATGGAGATTCAAAGTATAGTTGACAAGAATCTATGGGCTTCCGTTTCAAAATTAGTCTCCAAGTTGTCAGTCATTTGCAGAAGCAGAAACTCAGAAGCGTATGAGATAATGGTCCATCGTTCTGTAAATCGTTAATTCTCATTCAGTCAATCAAAATTGCTCATCAAACCCTTATACGACACTGTAGTTTTTACCTTATTATGTCCCAGATATACTTTTTAAATAACTAAAAGAAGGAAAAAAAATTATATATTTAGACTCTTTAAGTTTGATTAAAAGAATATTTAAGTTAAAAAATATTCATTTTTATTTGCAAAATTTTTTTATATTTTAATATCTCATTAAAATAAATCCTTTTTTTGTGCATATCATAAAATTTAGAATTTAATAATAGTGGAGAGGATCAAATTAATTGTATTGAAAAATAATTGAAGTGGAAGTAATATAGAGTTTTTTTAATTGAGTGTGAATAAATTGTCATTTTCACTAAATTTTAAGGGTTTAAATATCTTTTATCTTTAAAAAAATAAATGAATTAAATTATTATATATATATATATATATATATTAATTCAAAAACATATTTTAAACCCCCATAATTTGCTAACCCCTTTCCCCAATTTGCTAACCTTAACCTTTAAATCATTTAATAATGGTCGACGTTAGATTTGTATTTAAATTGGACAAATTTTACTCTCATTTCATAAGAAATTTTACCCACACATGAGTGAATTCTGTTATTTAACCTTGATTCGAATTATTTATTTTTATTTTATTTTGGGTGTATGTTTGACAGCTTTTATCCTTTATTTTATTTTTGGAATCAATCTCTAAATCATCTCAATTCTGCACCATTCCTAAACCCCAACCAACAAATTTACACACGTTGTAACCTTTCTTGTGTTTTGTACTTCTTATTCTAAGTTCTAACATTCTAAAAAACAAAAAAGATATACTATTGTTGGATATTCAATTCGTAAACGCATTTTTTTTAATTATACTAGTAATTATAATCAAATAAAAAATATTATATTATATAAAATAATATATATATATATAATTTGTGAAAAAATATTTTTATAGAACAGATCCAAATTTTACAAATAATTAAGAGACGAAAGCTTACGGAAAAGGGTATAAAAGTAGCACATGCTATATCGTTATATGGGGCTAAAAATCTTTGGTAAATTCAAAGACTCTGGCATCTATAAAGTGGAAAGCTTGGTCCCCAGGCCTTGGGTTGAGAGAATCAGATGGTTAGCATTAGTTTAATAGTTAATAGGGTTGCTACAATTAGAGATAAAACTAACGTAGACCATTTTCAACCACTCAACTTAACAACCTAGAGCTTGCCATCACTATCAATCTTCATTAATTTTTGGACAATGCTTTTATTGTTTTTCATTAATTTTGTAACCTTTGTTTGTAGTACAAAATGAGGATGGAGGGGAGTTATGAAATGAGATATTAAGATTACAAGTTTTAATAAAGATTTGGTAAATAGAAACGTATAGCAGAAGATGATATACTACGAGACGAGTTTTAGCTAATCAGTATTTTTATAATATTTGCTAAAATTTTTATATTTAATAAATTATATTTTTGAATGTTCAAATAAAAAATTCCCAAATTCTATTTTATCATGTAATGGATACAAATTTGCAAGAAAATTTCATTAATTTTGATTTTTGATAATGCATATTTGTTTATTTATTTAATTATTTTATCACACTGAATCAAACCAACAAAACATGTGCCAATGCAGCCAACCGTCAACACTTGAATTTTGTTTGTTAAAGAAATTAAGATGGAATGATTGATTGAGAATCTGCAAATAATAATAAACGGAAAATGCTAATTTAGCTTATTTTCCTGTAAAATCAATTTCATTGGTTTGACTGGTGGTTATTTTTTCTTCTCTTAGTCATTTTACTTAAAAAAGGGAAATTTTTTTTTTATTTTTTTCATTTTATTTATTTTTAACTTCTATACTATTTTATTTTTTCTAATTAAGAGGATTTCAGCCATTCACGTAGCTCCATTATTTCTTGTTTTAGGGTTTGAATTTGATTCATAGATTGGATTACTGTTTTATGTCTGAAAAAAATTGAATCATTAAACTAAGAAAACACTTTGAAAAATAAAAAGGGAATAAGTGACCTTAGAAGTTATGACAACTTACAAAATTAAAAAGAGATTAAAAAAGCTAAATTAACAATAATAATATAATTAATCAACTTTTTTTGGTTAGGTATGTTTCTGTTTTGCCATGGAGTTTGGGTTTATGTTTCTCTTATTATTTAGAAAGGAAGGTTTTTTATTACAAAAAAATGGTAATCAATCTATTTAGTAAATATTTTTTAAGCAATTAAATAAAAATATTACATTACTTAAATTATATTTAATTTTTCAATTAAATAATAAAATTAATTAATCACCTTATGAATTATAACTTTTTTAAACCTAAATGAGGAGCAAACACTCCAACATAAAAAAGAGTAAAGGATCACCCAATAAATGAACAAGTACCACAATAGATCATTTAATCAATAAAAGTAATATTGGCATATAAAAATAAATTTAGATAATTATTTGGGATATTTAATATTTTGGTAAAATATGCCATTGTGCTGACCAGAGATTAGATTGGTAGTTATGGAAAAATGTGGACACTATTTTGTACGTTTCTCAAGGTTTCGTTGACTCCATGGAATGAACCAATATTGTATTCATGCACACATGATGCACCGACTCTACTTAATAACAACGTAGCGAAACCAAATGCTAAAGAGGAACAAAGAAACCAAAACAAACTACACTCCCCAGAGACCAATTCCTTTGAAGTCTGAATCAATCATCAGCGTTAACTCTGGTAATTTGATTACCACAGTACACGTGTGTTTAGTTCAGGAGAATGGAGGAGCCGCTGCTAAAAGGTGTAGACAGTTATGAAGACTATGAGCAGGTTAAGAACTTTAAGGAAGCCAAGTCTGTGTTCTGGACTGAGACTGTGAAACTGTGGAAGATTGCTGCTCCTATTGCTTTTAATATGCTGTGTCAATATGGAACGAATTCGTTTACGAATATTTTTGTTGGGCATCTTGGTGATATTGAACTCTCTTCGGTGGCCATTTCTCTCTCAGTCATTGGAATTTTCTCGTTTGGGTTCATGGTAAGTTCACTTTCTACCTCTTGAAAAACAAAATCTGGGATTCGGGAACATATATGTTAGGTTTTGTTTGGTCTGGTTCTGTTCTGTTCATAGTTCTCTGTTTTGTTATGTGAGTGTTCTGATTTAGATAGAGATTGTAGGATATGTTGTTTCATTTGTATTTTATGTTTAATGGACTGTTGTTTCTGAAACTCTTTGCAGCTCCAGATTCTGTGTCTTCTATTAACAATCCGATTGAAACCAAGGTCTATATTGACTTTCCTTATCTTTTCCACAGTAAATCCTCTGTGAATTGGAACTTCGTAACCTCAATCACGTAAGCCATTAAATAAAATAGAAACAAATTCAAAATCCCAGATATGAAATGCAAATACCCTTTGTTCTGTATAAATTCTCTTTAGAATATCTGCTGAGGGATTTCCATTTCTGTTTCAAAATTTCTTTCCACTCCTCCATTTCATTAACAAGGAAACATAAAGAATCTGAATTTGTTGTGAATATTTGTAGCTTGGCATGGGAAGTGCTCTGGAAACGCTCTGTGGTCAAGCATTTGGAGCTGGGCAAGTTCACATGCTTGGTGTATACATGCAGCGATCTTGGATAATCTTATGGGTAACATGTATCTTTCTATTGCCTGTTTATTACTTCGCCACTCCAATCCTAAAGCTTCTCGGCCAAGAAGATCAAATAGCAGATCTTGCTGGAAAATTCACAATCCTAACCATACCTCAATTATTTGCACTTGCAATCAATTTTCCTACCCAAAAATTCCTTCAAGCTCAAAGCAAAGTTGCCGCGTTCGCATGGATTGGGTTTATCGCTCTAGTCCTGCACATTATACTGCTTTATCTCTTTATTTTTGTGTTTGGTTGGGGCACAACTGGTGCAGCTATTGCATATGATATTACCAACTGGGAAATTGCCATTGCCCAGGTTATCTATGTCGTAGGTTGGTGTAAGGAGGGCTGGCACGGGTTGTCGTGGGCAGCGTTCACCGAGATTTGGGCCTTTGTTAGGCTTTCCCTTGCATCTGCTGTGATGCTTTGCTTAGAAATTTGGTATATGATGAGCATTATCATTCTCACTGGCCACCTTGATAATGCAGTTATTGCAGTTGGTTCACTTTCTATCTGGTAACTTCATGGTAACTTGTAAATGATCTTGTTTCTACCATATTTAACTCCTTGTTACTCATTTCTTCAATCGCGTCCTTCAGCATGAACTTGAATGGGTGGGAAGCTATGTTGTTCTTTGGGATAAATGCTGCAATAAGGTAACTAAGAGTTTGCTTGTAATCTTTGCTTTTCTACTCAATTTTGAAAATACAGTAAAAGTGTTTCGTAAACACATTCAGCGTTCGCGTCTCCAATGAGCTAGGATTAGGACATCCAAGAACAGCTAAATACTGTGTCTACGCGATAGTATTCCAGTCCCTTCTCATGGGACTCTTTTTCATGGTTGTCATCCTAACAACTAAGGACTATTTTGCCATCATCTTTACAAGTAGCAAAGAACTCCAACTAGCTGTGTCAAAACTAGCATTCCTTCTTGGCATCACCATGGTCCTAAACAGTGTCCAGCCAGTAATATCAGGTAACAACTCGAAAAAAACTAATCGAGTCTTCAGGTTATCTGCTCATTTGCTTTCGACAACTGTTTCGCGTTTCATCTCATAGGTGTTGCTGTTGGTGGTGGATGGCAAGCATTGGTTGCTTACATCAATATTGGCTCCTACTACATTTTTGGTCTCCCATTTGGTTACTTGCTTGGTTACCCAGAAAAGCTGGGAGTAACGGTAATACATGCATTATCACTACATAATATCTGTCTTCTGCAAATGTTTGATGGTGTAAATGAGTTTGACTGCAATGGAATTACAGGGAGTTTGGTCAGGAATGATTTGCGGTACTGCATTGCAGACATTATTGTTACTGATTGTGCTTTATAGAACCGACTGGACAAAGGAGGTAAACAAACTTACTTAAACATTGAGTAATTTTAGGCTTTGTTTAGGATTGAGATTCCGTGATTTTAAGTACATTAGTATCAAATCAAACTTTAGTACAACAAAATAAATTTATAATGAATAATTTTAAATTGAAATGCAGGTGGAACAAACATCAGAGCGGATGCGAAAATGGGGTGGACAAAGCAACAGTAATGAGAAGACTGCTGCTCATGGTGTATGAAATTTTCTCGGAAAAAGGAAGCTGGGAACTCTTTCGTTAATAGGATATGTCTATGCTCTTGTGCCTTCAACTACATTTTAATTATTATTATTATTATTATTATTTTTTTTAATTTCAAATAACTGTAAACTCTTTTAAATTTCTTCCAAGTGTATTAAATTTTGAGCTGCCATTGATTGCTACTTGTATTTTAATTAATACCTAAATCATTAACTTAACGTATTCTACTTAGAGCACATTCTATTTCATTATTGCAATTAATTTAATGATAGAACTTTTAACATGTTCCTCATTGAAAACATGAGTGTTTTATTTTTCCAAGTTATAATAAATTAAATTGACAACAATGACCTAAAAGATGTAAATTTGATGTTTACATTTTTTCAACAAACAAAAATTGAAAATTGACGGTAGGAATTATTAAGGTGTACATTTTTTTCAACATATAGTCATAATTTCTACAAAACAAACAGATAAGACTGAAAACAAACAAATTGATGTGTAAATATCAGAAAACCTAACCTTCTACTAAATTTATCGATTAAATTAATTCACTCCAATATCTCTAACCTAAGCAAAATTATTTTATTTTTCTTGCTTAATATAGATCTAATAAAAAGGACAAGCAAAATTATTCCAAATACAAAGACTCCAGGGATGGTTTAACTAAAACTTGTATTTATATATACTCATTTTTAATTTCATTAAATTATAAAACTATGCATATATCAATTAGTTAACATATTAAGTATTAGATGTTAGACTTTTACAGTCCAAATAAGAGTTTTTTTTTTTTCTTTTTCTTTTAATCTTATACAAACAAAAAATTAAATATGATATGCATTGTTCAACTCCCATACAATTAACAACAAAATAGAATATTAAATATAATTAAAATAAAAAATTAAATTCAATATTTCTTATATTCAATAGAAAAGAATAACAAAAAGTTGAACTAAATTTATCTATTAATTCATTTCAATATCACAAACTGAGCAAAATTATTTATTTCAACATTTTAGTACCTTTTTTATTTAATTGAGTACCTTTTTATTCTTGATATCACAAAAAAAAAAAAAATAAGAAGCCTTTTTTAAGCTCCACACTATTGAAGAATAACAAAGCCACGTTACATTTAATTAAAATCACATGAGTAACGTGGACTTAGGTTATGGTTGAACTCTCTCACCTAATTACCATGAACACAATTTTGCATTTGGTTCCATTCTAGGATGTTACGAAACACATTTTAAAATTCTCTTTAATAAAGTTTTGTGTAAATTATCTCTTTACCCATATACATTGTAAGTCATATATAATTAAATTTTATTATTTTCATTTTATCATGAATTAATCATCAATTTGCATTTATTCATGCAAAAATACTTTCATCCCTGTCAAAATAATTGTAAATTACAAATTTAAAACCGAGAAACTTCCAATAAGTAAATGGATGACAGCAAAAAACCACATTTTGTTGAATTTTGGAATTTTATTGACATTACAAGGGGAACTTCTTAACAAGAAGATATCATCTGCAAGAATACCAGCCTTCTTTCCCACCGCATTCTTTTCTTGCTCATCACGTCTTTGGCTTTGCCTTTGCTTTTTCTATCCTTCATATTGTTTGCCAATGACTCACTATTTAAATGGTTGATAGAACCTGATGGGTTGGAAGATTCCGTGTTCCTGAAGAAAGGGATATCAAACATTCATTCATAAACGTCTCCATATGGATTAGGAATAACTGGCCCGGGAAACTTACATGCTTGTAATGCTTGCACGACTTCCAAAATGGCATTCCATACTGGACCATCATTTCCGTTATTAATATCACTTCTCGTAGGATGACTCGGACGCTTGGATTCCAGCTGCGGATTCAAAGAATAAAAGGTATCCTGTTGACCCAGGTTTCCGGTAAATGCAAGCTCAAGTGGTTCGTTCATCGGAGATTTAAAACTTTTCGTATAAAGCTGAAGCTGAGAGATATACCCTAAAATTAAAAATTAATAATATTATATAATTTAAAATTATATATATATATATACACACACGCACACACATCATTTTACGTATATTTAATCGCTAATTTTATTATTTTTATAATTAATATAAAATAAAATTCCGTATTACGTATCAAAATTTTATTTATAGTGAATTATTGATATGAGTACAAAATTTATAATTTAAATATATTTAAATAAATTTTAAATTGAGGTGATATTATTAGAGATTATGATATTACATAATTTATATATTTTATTGCTACTACCGAATATTTAATATTAATAACTGAGTAATAAGTCTTATATTACAAGAATATAAATATGGGTATTACGTTTGTGAATATAGTATTGAACGTGATCAAATATTACAAATCACATGAGTGATCATCTACAGTCAATGATACGTCGCATAGTCTTACTAGTGTATCACTAGTCCTTTGACCTGATATATCACGACTGCTCTCTACACTGAGGAATATCATTCACTTGTGTATATTGTATCAGGCTAGCCACACTTGGTGAAAGAAGCTTGATGGTAATGTGTTCTTATTGTATGAGAATAGGTGATAATTAAAATAAAATCTGTTGGCTTAGATATTTGAGTATGAGATTTTAAGCAGGATTGTCATACACGAAAATTAAATCTTTGGTCAAAGTACGCATATTCGAAAATGAGTTTTGAATAAGCGGATTCTGTATATGATATGAATTATTGATCCTATGATTGAGTTAGGAATTTGACGAGTTTATGACCTGCACTTAATCGAGAGTTGACAGCAAAGAAACTTTACTACATGGTGTTGCAGAGATGCCCTAGAACTAATCGAGTCATATAGTTCAAGAATATCACCACTTTATATATATATATCTTATAAT
>JAWDEX010203097.1:498-11392 GCA_035221805.1 Trichilia hirta
GATTAAAAAATCAGACCTAGATTGGTATTTGTAGGTCTGTAAACAAACGACGGCGGATTGTATGGGGTCTAATTTTGATAGTTGGTTCCAAATTCCATTTTTACGAGAAGAATATATGTAAATAGCATGTTAATAATACCACATGCTCGTTTTCATTAAAACTATTGGAAAATCACATTTTTAATCAAGTTTAAAAGGTCAATTGTTTATTTAGCAACAACTCTTTTTTTTTCTTTTTTTTTTTTTTAGCTAAATTCACCTATTTTAAAAATAAAAAATCTGATTTTATTTTTTATTTGTCTGTTATATTTATTAACTTAACTTTATTTATTTTATTTATGAAATTAAGAAACCGATCAAAGAAACTTTTGTGATTACAAATATAAATATAAATAGATGAATTAGGTATGAATAATTTTGAGGGGAAAAAAAAAATCCGTTAGATCAATATTTTTTAGGTTCAGCAAAGGATCATAAACAAATTGAAAAAAAATAAGCAAACTCGAAATAGATGTCACTCAGTGAGAAAACCGCCAAGTTTTCTCGTACTTCAATATAAATGTATTGGATAAACCTTTCCTTCTTGCCATTCACGATTAATGGATGTTAATAGGTAAGCAAACTCGTCCTGGTTTTCTTATACTATAGAATTAATGTACAAGGCGAATCTAACCTTTATGCCACCAAAGGCGAACGCGCATCATCAGGTTTTATAGATCAAGATAAATATCAAGAAGTGAGTTTTGCCTTCTCATCCTCTAAAATACGTACAACTAGAAAATACATATCATTAAGACAACCCCAATATAAGAACATACTTGATGGCTAAGAAATTGAGGTGTACATTGTGTTGGATATACGTTGGTGATTTACGTTGGATGTTAGCTTGTTTATCAAGGATGTATGGCTTCATTGTTGAAGCCATTCATTTTAAGAAACAAACAGTCGTTGCAATCACAATTCATTGTTAAATTTCTATTCTTTTTTCTTTTTCTTTTTTTTTTTTTGTTTGAAGTGAATAAGACAAAACTGGATATATGTTTCTCGGACAATGTCTCTCGTAGGGAGGATGCCCGACGACAATTTGCTTTCACACATATGGCCCTACTGTTGATATAAGAAATTTTATCACGCCAATAAAATAATCAGTAAATAATAAAACAAAATGGAGTGAAATAGTTTGGAGACGAGGGATGGCTTGTTTTCAACACTCTTATTGTTTAAGGGTGTTATAATAGAATATAGCATAAATTTAAGTTAACTAAATTATTCTAATTCTTATAAAGTCAAATTACTTAAGTTATCTTGAGAGTTAAAAGATTAAGTTATCTAAATTATTTAGAAAATGATTGTCGTCCTATTACATTTAAGGTAGTTTAAAATTAATTTAAGTTAATTAATTATTAATATTTAGTAAAACGTGATTCGATTATATTTTTTACATTCTTTAAATTTTCACCCTACTCTTTGATAAAAAGAATATATATATTAAAAAATTTTGAGATTCCTAAATCTACTAAGTTTTCATTCAATCACTTACATTATTATAAGAAAATTTGAAAATTTTGAAAACATTTCAAAAATTATTTTTAAATTTAAAAAACTCAATGATTGGAGGTATATAGATTTTTTTTTGTATAATGATCTATTTAATGTTTTAGTGCTTATAAATATGTTTAGATCATAATTTAGTTTCTAACAATTAGTATCACAACTTTAAATGCCTCTATCTTGAGTTTTATGAGGTTTTAACAAATTTTCACTTGAGTTTATGGGTTTTGAAAAATTTTAATTTGCACCCAAAAATATTTTGATTTATATTTCAAATTCTTACGTATTATAGTGCAACATAATGTTATAAATTATTAAAAAATTAAATTTAAAATAATTTTAAGTTTTGAAACGTCGAATTTGATGATCAAAAAATAAAAAAATTGTTAAATTTTGAATTAAATATAAAATGGGTCACGACCAAATCGAGTTAACCTATTTAAAAGTTGAAGATGATCAAAAATTCATATGATGCGTAGTACATTTTAATTGAGTCATATGACATTTTGAGAGTTGTATGACATGTTGTACGTGTCAATTTTATTCGCTTGAGTTTTATGAGTTTTGAAAATTTTTAATTTGTATTCAAAAATATTTTGATTTATATTTCAAATTCTGATGTATTATATTACTAAATATTGTTATAAATTATAAAAAAATTGAATTTAGAAATATTGAGTTCGGTGACTAGAAAATGAAAAAATTGTTAAATTTCGAATTGAGACTGATATACCCATATAACATATATTATATTTTGATTGAGTTTTATAATATTTTAAGAGTTGTATGACATGTCTTAGTAAAGAGATTTGAACCTCGACCTTTAAGTTACTTAATCTTATCTCTAACCACTTGGTTATTTGATATTTTTAATGTAAATGTCTTTTAGATTTCATATTTAACTTATTTTTGAATTCTACATATAAATTAAATTGTTAATGCATATTTTTTGTTTAATAATAAATAAATTGTTTGTCGATTTAATATTTGTATATGCAAGTAAATTTCTATTAAAATATATTTATTATGCATATTTTTGTCTTATAATGCATAATTTGATATTTGTGTGTATAAATATTATTTTATTATGCTCACAAAATTAAGTTATATGTAAGTTGCATAAAGTTCACATAATGTATATAATTTTACTTTTTTTATTGTCTGGTATATTTAGATTAATATTTTTACATAAATAATATTAACAATAAATTTTGTAAAAATTAATATCTAGTGATTTATATAATTTTAATTAATTAACGAGTAGTCACAACATCTTTAATTTTTTTAAAAATTATATATTAAGTATTGTATGATCGCATTATAATATTAATTATAGTTAATCATATTGAATATGATAAATCTTGTCACATATGAATTTTTATTATATTTATATGATTAATTAGAATAAAATATCAAATTATATTTCTTAATTTACCTACAAAAGTTAAGAAAAGGAACGTAATTTAATAGTTTGATCATAAAGTTATATGTATCTAATTGAATTAAACTTTAGCTCACAAGTAAATTTTATGTCATTAAATTCATATTTTTAAACATGTTTTATATTAGTAAAATATAATATGGTTGAATAGCCTTACTTAAGTTATAATTATGCTTGTTTTTATGCAATTATGTCACCTTTAAATTTCTTTAATATTAAATGTGATATTTTGATCTAAAAGGTGATAATCATAAAGTATAGAAGAAAAGAATTCTTCACTTAAAGTGTATAGACATTGATGATACTATTTGAAAAGATGAACCATTGATTACTTCATTAAATAATTCCAATGAAATTGCATTTTATGAATGATGAGTGCAATTTAATTGGGTCAGTGTAATATTCATAAAAACTAAGATTTCAAAAAGTATTTGTGGTTCAGTTGATCAGTATGATAATATCAAAGCATTACTGCAGGTTATTGATGAGCAATTTTTGTCTTCAAATAAAGTACTTATCAGTACCTTAATTATGAATTTTTCATTTTTAAGGCTCACTATAATAAGAGGTGTGCGTGAGCATGTTATGTAAATAGGGAATATTATGGATCAATTAAAGACTTTTGAGGTTGATATCCGATAATTTCTTGTGCACTATATATTAAGCACTCTTCTACAATAATATGAACTTTTCAAAATATCCTATAATACACATAAAGATAAATAGTCAATCAATAAACTTATGACCAATATGTGTTTAGGAAGAAGAAAGGCTAGTAACAGAATTGGATGAGAGTACAATGATGGCAATGCAAAAGAATAATCATAATCAAGCCAAAAAGAAAGGAAAAGGTAAAGTACTACCAAAAGTGCTAAAATTAAAAAATAATCTAAGTACTTTTTCTATAAAAAAAAGGGACACGTTAAGAAGATTTGTGTAAAATTTTAAAAATATCTTGAATATAAAGGTAAATTAATATCATTAGATTTTATGAATCCAATATGGTTGATGTTATTTATAATACATAGTGAATTAATTTTAGTTCTACAATTCATATTTTTAATACCATATACAAAACTTAACAAAACCAATAAAAAATGAATAATGTATCTATTCAGAAAATATAATGCGTTCACATGTAAAAGTTGTTGGAATATACTCTTTAATTTTGAGTAATGATTTTATTTTAAAATTGAAAAAGACATTTTGTATTTCTAATTTTTTTAAAAAATTTAATTTCAATCTCAAGACTTGTAATATTTGGATATATGTTATAACCTAATTTTATCTTATCAATTTTTTATACAATTAAATCTCTTAAAATTTGAAATTTAAGTACTTAGAATTGAGTTTGAATTAATTAAATTAAAAAAATTTTTAGGGAATTAATTGAACAAAACATTGGTTGAATGGACTAAATTACAAAATTTTCTTTAATTATATTTTTAATACAATATTTCAGAATTAAATTGTCAAAATTTTAAAAGAATAGGGGTATAATTGATAAAAAAATTAAAAATTAAAAATTAAAAATTTTAAAAAAAAGAAAGGAAAATGTCTTGGTTTGTTAGAAAAATAATAATAGAATAATATTAAAATAAAAATGAAAGAATAATAATTAAATTTTTTGAAACGTCAACACCTATGGGTACTTCTTCGAGAAGGTGAAAAATTGGATTGGTCCTCATTTTTTATAAGAGGGGGAAAGAAGGCGCGAAAAAGAAAAGGGAATTTGGGCTGGTTGCTGCTTCTGTGTCTTTTTTTCTGTTTCTGTTTCCTCTTGTGCTTCTGTCTTTTTTTATTTTTTTCATTTTTGATTTTGCTTCTTATGTTTCGTATTACCTCTTTCGTTCTATTACTATTTCTTCAGCTTTTGCTTCTGTTTCTGATTCCCCTTGCGCTTCTCCTTCTGCTCTGTTTCTGCTTCTTTTGTTTCTGCTTCTGCTTCCGTTTCTATTTCTGTTTCATCTATTTCTGATTCTTCTTCCACTTCTGCCTTTTCTCCTCCTTATTTTGCTTCTATTTTTCAATCAGACACCACACACTATCGGGAGAAATGGCTTTTCAATTTATTCTTTGGTTTCTCCTTCTCTAGATCCTTCTCACTTACATTACATTAATTGTAAAGTTCTTGAAGAAGTTAGAAACTCAACTGATACCTGAGTGGAAAGACGCCTTCGTTAAATACTGGCAATTTAAAATACATCAAAAGGATCACAATTTCCAGAAAAACACCAATAATCTCAAGACCTTAACCATGAGGTTATGAGAAAAGTAATGGAAGAAGGAGATGTTGAAGCGTATGAAACTGAGTTTTGCTCAGTTATTCTCTGAAGTAGAGACCAGAAGGATTAGAGAAGTTCTTCTTTTTCTCTTTTTTCTCCATTGTTATGATCTTCCACTAAAACCAGCTAACATTTTCTGCTACAGAAAGGAGGAAGAGGAGTACAAAAGAACTGGGAAAAAGATTTAAAAAAAACAGCAAGTCAAAGTCACTGGACCTAGCTAAAAATTTCTCCACAGGTAGCCACCGAAAAAACATCTCAACAGTCACCACTTCCATCACTGGCCATTTCTTACAAGGCTCAAGCTCACAGGACTGCCCCAGCACTAGCCCCAGCACCAATGACTCTGGCTCCTGCGCCTGATACAAAGGCTCCTTCACCCAGACCTGCTCTAGTTGCAGCACCAGCACCATTACTGTTCCTCCTCCGCCTACTGCTCAACAAATCTGCCATTTGTAGATGATCAGTAGCAAGAGGGAAGTTTTATTAATGGAGACAGACGAGGATGCTGATAAGCAAAATTATATAATAATAAAGATGATGAGATCGAAGAGCCGGAGATGGATTGGTTGCATTCTAAGGAAGAGAGCAACGTTATTAGTGAATTACCAGGCCCACACACGAAGATTTCTTTTTCCCTCTCTCTCTTATAAACAAAATTTCATTTACAGTTAAGCTCATGAACCCAACACCAAGAGACTCCAATTTCAATCATTCTGATTTCCACTCAATGATGGAAGTTCAAAGTTTTCCAGGAGCTCATGGAAATAATATTTGCGATCACTACTTTTCAAGATTTGTGTTACTTGTCAATTATTTATGTTGCTGATTGTTCGTTATACCAAAAGATCATTTCAAATATGAATGATTGATTTTAGATGCAACAACTGAATAGTCTTTTACTGATGGTGGCTGAGGTTCCTCTTTTGCTCACTATTTATTTTGCGAAGTTGATGTCGTGTTACCAGACGGGTTTTAAAGATGCTATGGGTTGCTACTACTAGACGGGTCTACCGGACTAGGGTGGTCCGGTTCTACCATTTTAAAACTGGCAGCCCGGTCCGTAACAGAGTCGAAATCGTTCAGGCCCGTTAGTGGTATGAACTGACAGGCCGGTTCCGTTAGAATTGTCGATTCATGCCACTCAAAAAATAAAAAATATTCGCTGTCAATGTTGCAAATTTTGCAACATTCTTACCGTTGTAATTTGTAACGGTAAGTTTATCATTGCAATTGTAACAGTTAAAATTAGAACCATTCTTTCCCCCATTTTTTCTTTTTTTTAAAAGCCTCCCCTCATTTACTCGATGTCCTCCCCTCTTAAATTACTACACGCAATTATAAAATTATTCTTTTTTTTTTTCTCAAATTTTCAAATTTTCAATGGCTCTGAAGATTCAAGTATCAATAAATTGCAATTTTTTTAAAAATATTCAATTATTGACAATTTAAAGTTAATAATTATATTATATTAGTATATATTAAATTAGATTTATTATATATTTTTTATTAAATTCTTTTATTTAGAAAATTAGATTTAATATTTAATTAGTTATTAAACTTTTAGTTATTAATTGATAAATTTTTAAAATTAGAGTTGCTATTAAATTAATTGTTAAATTTTTAAAATTAGAGTTGCTATTAAATTAATTGTTAAATTTTTGTTATTAATAACTTAATTTTAAAAATTAAAAGGGAGTAAATTAATTTTGTTTTCATTTAAAAATTTAAATTAGTATTAAATTAATTATTAATTTTTTAGTTTTAGTTATTAAATTTTAAAAATTAGAATTGCTATTAAATTTGTTAAATTTTTGTTTTTAATAACTTAATTTTAAAAATTAAAAGGGAGTAATTTAATTTCTTATTAATTTAAAGATTCAAGTTAGTATTTATAATTATTAAATTTTTATTATTAATTACTAAATCTTAAAATTTAAAAGTTGGTATTTAATCAATTTATTTTTGTTAGTAATTTTGCATTTTGTTACTTGGATTATTATTTGTTAACTTATTTATTATTGTTTTTAGTTATTAATTTTAAATAAATTTTGTTAGTCCTAATTAATTATTATAGTTAATTTTTTTAATTATTATTTATTTAATTTAATTCAATTAGAATTATTTATATTATATTTTATTATCGTTAAATTTAATTATTTTTGTATTAGAATGTTAAAATTGATTTAAATTTTTGTGTTAGGAATTATAGTTATTTATATTTTTTAGCTAATAATTAATTATTGTTATTAGTTTTTTAATTGTTATTTATTTAATTTAATTTAATTAAAATTATTTATATTATATTTTATTATTGTTGAATTTAATTATTTTTGTGTTAGTAAGTTAGAATTGATTTAAATTTTTGTGTTAAAAAGTCAGAATTAAATTTAATTTTTATATTAAAAAATTATAATTGAATTTAATTTTTGTATTACAAAGTTAGATTAATTAAATTAAATTAAAATTTAATTAGTAAATAATTAAATTAAAATGGTACAACATTTGTCATAAAGATTACATGAATTTTCTTATGATATAAATAAGTTAATACTACCATTTAAAATTACCAAAATATTCTAAAAGAACAATCTTCTCAAAGTACATTAAATCTAACAGAAGTTACAATTACTGGTAGCAGATAAAGTAGATAACTTAGGTATATAATATAAAAAATTTTTGAAAAAAATATCAAATTTGATAAGGTAAGATATAAACTTTGTGGTGTGATGTACACGCAAAAAAAAGGGTATGAATTAGGCATTCTTAAAAGACACAAAGATAAAAAATATTCAAAAAATTTTAAAAATTTACACAAACAAATATAAATCAAAATATTAGGTTGAATAGTGAATGATAATTTTCCTTTTGTCTCTAATATGTCTAGAGATGTAGTGTGTTAATAATTAATTATAAATGATTACCTATTTACATAAAGTAAATCTCCACATTTTATTTAAATAATATAATAATATCAATAAATTTTTAAAAAAATACCTATAACCATAGCATGATCACATATACTTAAAAAATTTAATAAAATAAAATAAATTTTAATTGTCATTCTAGAATTAAGTAACTATATATTTTCATTGACATCTGACAATTAGAGAGGTATCAATGATTTATATTATATTTGTATTACTTATCATTAAATTAATAAAGATTGACGATTAAATAAAATAATTATAGAATTTACACATTTTGAGTTTTTATATAATGTTAAAACTATTACAAAAGTTTTTAAGAGTGTTATACTAAGAGTTTAGAATTTCAGATAGAATTCTTTACATTTTATTTGATAACGCATCTAACAATACAATTGCCATTACTTTTCTTAGAGATGCAATAAACTCACACTCAAAAGAAAAATTTTTTCACAAAAAGTGGATTGTCACATATTGAACTTATGTGAACAAGATGGTTATGAAATGTGAAAGTAATAATTAATACTATTAAGAGTGTTATTTTTTATTTAAAATTAGCTCCGGTCAGAGTACAATCATTTAGGGAATTGTGTCGTCAACACAAGGTAAGGGCAAAAAAATTAATTTTAAACATGTTAACGAATTAGAACTCCACCTATAAAATGTTTAAAAATATTTTATCTTATTGAATTTTAATTATGAAATTTTAGAATACAAAGAATAACTGAGGAGCATTTTTAAGTTACAAAAATTATTTTATAATTTTTATCAATACTAAAAGAACCATAGAATTTTTATTTAGATAATATTATCTAACAATGCATCATATAATTCTTACATTATGTAATATTACATATATTTTCAAACAATACATGGAATATTCGATATTCGTAGTGATAATGTTATTTATAGTAGATAAATTTAAAAAGTATTACGATGATATGCTATTTATATATTATATTGCATTATATCTAAAACTTATATTAAAGGTTTTTGGTTGTAAAACCTTTATAAAATAAGTTTATTCACTTTTAAATCTAAATAATTCTAAACCTTTAATGAATTGAAATTGAGTTCGGCCAGCTCATTAACAATTTTATCTCTAATTTCGTGCCAATTCAATTTAACACAAACCATAGAATTGAACTGAATCGGCTTATTCTAATTATCAATTTGGTCCGATTCCATCTTTTTTGGTTCCTTGACTCGAACCAAACTGGGCGAAACCATCATTAGACACCACTAGTTTCAACAAGTGCCTCTCCTTAAATACAAGCACAATCTTTATTCTATTGACTTCTTTCTTAAGTTGCTATTTATACTCTCTGCATGGATTATGTCATTGTATAGGATATAATTTTTTTATATATAAACTTGGACGATCATGAAAAGTTATAAGTATAGAAATTAGGATAAAGAATAAAAAAAAAATGAAAATCTTTGTGAATATAATAATCTATTTTTTTAAACAACGTATAACTATATATTAAATCGTAGACATTGATTTGTCTGCGGAAAGTGGATTTTGATGATTATAAATGAAGTATTATTTGTTAGATGACCTAAGAATCCAATGGTTGCTAGCGCTAAATTATTGAATTTAATTGTAGGTCATTGTTTATTTGTATCAATTGTATATTCGCTAACATTTTAATAGTTTTCCTTCTGGCAAATGAAGATTGCTAACTGAGTGTAACAAAGGAAGAGTTAGATCATTCAATTATGTCCATTTCAATTGATACCTTGTGGTCCAGTGTGTTTTTATGACTTTAAAACAACATATGGATTTAATAATTGTATTACTATTTGGCATACTGTTGTACATCGGGCCGGTTTATTTCCAATTAGCAAAAGGGGAAGCAGAAATATGGGATCAGAAACATAAAAGTTAGAATAGTAAATTGTTTTCTTAACCATGGGTATTGAAACTTGTGTTAAGGATGGATTCAATTCATAAATCAATGAGAAGGATGGGTGAATAGGTATAAAATTTGTTTTTCTTCAAACTTTATATCTTATTTATAAAATATTTTAAAATTATGAATTGCTTTTCAATCAAATAATTTTAGATTTTTGTTATTTTTATGGCTCATTTTATTTGCAAATAAGTTCAAAATTAACACTTTTTATTTTATTTTGGTGAGGTTCATAAATCTTGGTAATTTAATTTTTATTTAATTTAACTTTATTTTCATTTCTCCTCCATTTATTTTATTAGTCTAGCAGATTGAAAAAAATAAAATGATAAATAAATAAGTAGATAATAATAATAATAATAATAATAATAATAATAATAATAATAATAATAATAGTAAATTAATTTGTTATTATTTTACAATGAGATATTTGATAATCATTGTTGACGTCGTCCAAAATTTGATGTAAAGAAAAATTTAAAAATGGAGTCGCCATCTATCCAAATAATAGTAAGATAGATCACCTAAAAAATTTAGATTCCAAATTTGGGGGTTGATTAAGTGTAGGGAAGATGTTAGGCACCCTATAACTTTCGTAAAAACAGTTACTAAAAATATTGATTTTGAATTTTAATTTTTCAAATTTTACCCTTATTTACAATTTTTTATTAAAAAAATAGAGAATATTAAAAATATTCAGCTGTCTTAGTTTTTCAAAAATGTTGAGCTACGAGAAGGGAGAATATTAAAAATATTCCACCATCTTAACCTTTT
>JAWDEX010203108.1:722-11389 GCA_035221805.1 Trichilia hirta
TTCTCATCATTTAGTTTCTCTGCTTTTAATCAATCCAGCCACAATATTTCTTTATGCCATATTAAAAAGTACTGCACAGAGATATGTAAATTATTGGCATAACATAAAGAATCACATTTACTTTTGCCATAATCATAAACTAATAATGATAAATTAATCCCATTCATTTAAATTTTTTCCAAATATTGAAGTATCATTAAATTATTTTTTTAAGAGCAAAAATATTAATTCTAATTTTATTAAATTTTCTTTAGAAATAAATAATTAGAACTCCTATTATTAAAATAATTAATTCAATGGGTATAAACAATTAATTGAATAATTATAAAAAAATAAATAATTATTCCACAAATATTCAAAATAATATCTTAAAAAATAATATCCATGAACACAATAAAAAAATTATAAATACTTTTTATTGTCGCGTCAAGAAATAAATAGAGCCGTTATCTACTTAAAATATAACTTAAATTAAAACAGAATGATATTTTAAGTTTAGAGCTTGATTAAGTATGAAAAAAAAAAAAAAATTGTACTAGGCACTCCAGAATTTCTATTAAATGATTAACACAATATTTTAATCTTGAATGCTAATATATTTTATTTTGCCCTTATTACTATCTTTTATGAAAAATTAAGAGAATGAAACATTAATGAATGTGCCGTAGTTTTAGTCATTCTTAATTAATAAACTATTTAAAAGAAGGGAGAACATTATGAATGTTCTACCATCTTATATATTCTTAATTATTAAATTGTTTAATTATAAAAAAAGAACATTATAATGCATTACTATTTTTATTAATTTTTTTATGATCAAACCCTTTAACTAGAAGCAAGAAAAATATCATAAATCTACTAGTGTCTTAATTATTCTTAATTATTAAATCGTTTAACTAAGAGAATGAAAAATATGAATGCTCCACCATCTTAGTTACTCCGGATTAATCTTATTTCATTTATTAAAGAAATACAAATTCAAATAAAACAAAAAATAAAAAGAACACAAAATTTAAGGGATTTAATCCATCAAAATTATTGAATTTTTGACTCCTAACAACTTTTATTTTCGTTTAAATGAAAGCATTAACATGGTCAACCGAAATTCTTAAAACACAATTTTTTTACAACTAGTTTGAAGTTTGATACAATTCTAACAATGGCTTGACATAAGTTTAACATAAAAATTTTTACCAAACACAAAGGACCATATGTAAACACTCATTTTAAAGAAATGAAGCAAATTGGGAATTGTCTCTTAGGAGAGAGCAGTCCTCCCAATTTGGTTGTATTATCAAATATAGAACAAAACTTTCATAAAGATTTAGAACAATACATTAATTCAGTAAGAATCAAAAGGAAGCAGAAAACAGAGCATTCACCATACAAACATAACACCGTTACCAGTAATAAAGTAACAACTTTATTCTAGGAAAACACAAGGTATATCATAAAAATAATTACATTAATATTTAATTAGTAAACGCTAAGTTTAAAAAGAAACGACCTAAAGATTTCAGAACTTTTTCGTATTCGCCTCGCACATGATAAATGAGTCCTGAATTACTAATGAATTCCTCGTAATTTCTCTCCTTTCTTTATCTTGTTTCTCCTCCTCCTCCTCCTCCTCCTCAGTCATTTGTATTCTGTCTCTTTATATGGGCTCCCAAAAATCAAGTCCGCTCTTACTTGAAAACCAAGAAAAGGTGAGAAAATTCCTGAGTTTTCATTTGTTTGTTATAATATTTTGAGCCTTTCTTTTGCGATGGAGATTCCTTTAGAATTTCCCAAGATTAGCTTAAAAAAATCATCACTTTCCTTTCTCTAATTAGCAACTATGCAGGCAATTCTTGATTTTCTTGTGACTTCCCAAGATTGGTTTGCAATAATTATCAACTTCCCATTTTCAATTAGCCACGTATAGAAATGAAGCTTTCTCTTTTCAATTGCCATAATGAATTGGTGGGAAAAAGGAAATGAATCCATATTCCATCCTTGGTGATGGCATTTTCGATTGCATCCATACATTTTGAGATTTTGGCACCTTGACCCTAAGGTTTTTTAACTGAAAGAAAAAATAAAATCTTACAAATGTTGCAATCCAATCCTTTTGATTAATTAATTCTATTTTTATGTAATTAATTTTCCTTTAATTTTTATATTTATTTCTTAAAATTATATATTTAATTATAAGCCCTCAAATTGAAAATTAATAATTTGAAAATTTTATCTATTAAAAAATTTAATTTAATAAAATCAAGTTACAATAATTATTAGCTATTTTTTTTAAAGTAAAAAAAAAAAAAAAAAATTGATTTTGAGTTCTAACATGCAAGACGACTGAAAATTGAGAAATGGTAAATTCGAAAACACATCATGTCATATGCCACAAAAAGAATTAAAATTACAATTTTGAAAATACATTATACCAATAGAAAAATTTGCAATTGTATTTGACTTTGAATTGAAATCCTTTATGTAAAATTATAAACTGAGTTGAAGCACGTAAGTCTTATAGTGTATAGTGTAAGACTAAGGCAAATTGTGAATGGAAAATCGCGAATTGAGTTGAAACACAACTTGCAGTGCAGTGTAAGACGAATTACTCTTTGCCATACCAAAGCAAATGCAAGTTATAATTTGAAATATGTCATGTGGAATTATATTGTATTTGTAAATACAAATCCTAATATGTAAAGACAACATGCGGAATTTGTCCATATGGGAGTACATTGAGTAATGATAATCGTGAAAACCCAATGCATCAATGTGGTAGGTTTCACTGACCTGGGCCTTCAATTGGGCCTGGGAGACTTGGACAAACCTAACCATGCCCAGCCCAAAATAATTCTTTTGTGACATAATGTTTTGCTAAATTACAAAAATAACCATCGTTGTATTTCACATTGCCCTAGCTATAAAAATTCCGTGAGTCCGCTCGATTAGCCCGATCTGGTAGGGTATTTCAGTCGCTGTACTCAAAAACCACAAGCCTAGTGGAAGAGGCACGAAATGGTAAGTCTGAACTCTGAAACTCCATAATTTCTTACGATTCGTGTGCAATAACTATGCTGTTTGTCTTCGAATATTGGTTAGGCTAAGCGTTGTATATCATTTGCGAAATAAGTTTGCGCAGGCTGTGATTACTGTTTTGTTTAAAATTTGTTTTTGATTACTTAAAATGCTGAACATATGAATTTGTTTTCAAAGACTGAACTGAATTGATAGTATGAAATCCGGGGAGCTTAAGAGAACACGAAATGTTTATTTCTAAACTGTGATCTGGAAGCTGTTTTACTTTTGGGAGAATGTTTTTCCTTGAACTGACGGGGGAGCATCATTTATCCAGATATCATTGTAACTATTGGGGAAATAATAACTTCAATCATATATTTGTGCTGAGATCAGTGATTAGATTATGCTGGAGGTTTTGATTTTTTTGACTCATTTTGTTCTGTAGGCGCCAAAGAGAGGAGGAAAGGTTGTTGCACCCACAAAGAAGAAGCCGGTATTTATATACTACTGTTAGACGTGTTTCATCCTATTAAAGTGCGTGATGTTTATGTTGTAAGTAACTGCAATTGCTATTGATGTTGAAATTGTAGGAAAAAGTTGTGAATCCTCTGTTTGAGAAGCGTCCGAAACAGTTTGGTATTGGAGGGGCTTTGCCACCCAAGAAGGATCTTCACCGCTATGTGAAGTGGCCCAAGGCTATTCGTATCCAGAGGCAGAGGAGGATTCTCAGGCAGAGGTTGAAGGTACCACCTGCTTTGAACCAGTTTACCAAGACTTTGGACAAAAATCTTGGTAAGGCTTTAGTTGAAGGCATTAATCTTGTGAATTTAATTTGCAATTTATTTAAGATTGTTCCATACTTACTGTTTGTGAAATTTGTTTGGGAGAGCAAATAGAAAAATTATAAGAACTTAACATAATAATGAATAAGGTTTTTGAGCTGGTAATTGGAAAGGTCCGAGCGAGGGGTGGTGTCAACGGAGGCTGTGTTAGGGTCTCGAATTTCACATTCTGTGCTATAAAATATTTTTTCTGTAACAGATCTATTTTTATTGTATCTATGTAACATCTTACGGCAATTGTTTCTTCTTGCACTTTATAATATCTGTTATTTGTAAGGAATTGTAATGGGATCTGGACTATCTCCATATCCTTTTTGCAGCCACGAGTCTGTTCAAGTTGCTCCTCAAGTACAGACCTGAAGACAGAGGTGCCAAGAAGGAACGTCTTTTGAAGAGAGCTCAGGCTGAAACCGAAGGAAAGACTGTGGAGGCCAAGAAGCCTATTGTTGTTAAATATGGACTGAATCATGTGACTTATCTTATTGAGCAGGTTGGCTAATTTATTTTGTTGCTTTGCCTGCAGCTTGCATTATTTCTTTGTTAAAATAAAACGCATTTTAGAGATGTATCTCAAAATAATTACAAATACTTGGTGGCTTCTTTGCAGAACAAGGCTCAATTGGTTGTCATTGCTCATGATGTGGACCCAATTGAGTTGGTTGTTTGGCTCCCTGCCTTGTGCAGGAAAATGGAGATTCCTTATTGCATTGTCAGAGGAAAATCACGTTTGGGTTCGGTAATATCCACGCCACGTTTTTTGTTTTGTAATTTCATAATAACAAGATTTATATTGTACTTACACTGCATTTCCTACAGATTGTCCACAAGAAGACAGCATCCGTCTTGTGTTTAACCACAGTTAAGAATGAAGATAAGTTGGAGTTCAGCAAGATCCTTGAGGCCATCAAGGTATATTTTAGCTATGTCTTTGTGGAAATTTATATCTATGTTTCCTGTCTTGCATGCAAGTGCATCTTTGTACTGTTATGCATATAATAATTATAAATCATGTCTTCCTTGTGTTATGATTTAATACTGTTTTTGGTTTCTGTCTCAGGCAAACTTCAATGACAAATATGAGGAGTTCAGAAAGAAGTGGGGAGGTGGTATTATGGGTACCAAATCACAGGCAAAAACCAAGGCCAGGGAAAGACTTCTTGCCAAGGAAGCCGCACAGAGGATGACCTAGGAATATGATCTATCTTAGAAAGTCCTTTTTTTTTGTCATTTTTTATCGTTGTGATATCTTCTTTTTAATGAACATGGTTTTATGTAGTCGCTTAGCTTCTTTGAGTTGGCTTCCAGGCTCCAATTGTGGTTTCATTGAACATTCTCATATTGCACTTTACAGTATTGTGCTTTTTTTTTTTTTTTTTTCTAAACATGAGGAATGTTATTTAATTTTTCATATAGATTTTTGGTGGCGTCCCATTTTGGCAATGTGATTATTTGGTCGGTTTATTACCATTTTCATTCACTTCCTTGTTCTGCAAGTCCGAAGTGTTTAGCAATGGTTTGTTTACTAAGAGCTGAAGTGGTATGGTAATTAGTTGGTTTAAGTTGTTCCTTTTGTTGTGTCTCATTTTTGGCATGGAGGGTGTTAAGCTTAGAGTTGAGACTATTGGACAATGGCTACTTCTAATGCGAGGACTAGGAAGACTAGTGTTCTACTATTATGATTAATTTTAAATAACTAAGGAGTCAGCAAATTTGTATAACTAGCGGTAATCTTATAAAATGAACATTTATGTACTTTCGTTTTTCACTTTTTTGAAGAAAGATTCAATATATCTGCTTCAGTTGTTTACAAATGACTTGTGCGCAAAATTGGTCACAACGATTGTAGTGTTTGGTATTGGGGGTCGGTAGATTCAAACGGTATAAGTGAATCAGTTTGAATTAATTTAAAAAAATTTTAAATTAATTATTAGGTATATATTTTATAAATTGCTATTATTGATTAGGATTAATTTTAAATTTTAAATTGTTAAATTAATCCATTTAAAAGAGTAATTGGTATGTTTTTGTTATTGTATGATAATATTAATATTATATAATAAAATAATATATTAATTATTTTATTAATATTATATGATAAAATAATATATTTATAATTTTAAAATTGAATTAAAAATTGAATTAAAATTTAAAATTTTATTTTTTGAATTGAATTCAAATTAAAATATTATTTTAATTTAAATTTATTATTTTATTTAGTTTGAATTAATTATAATATATGATGTGTTATTGAATTAAATTAAATTATTTAAAATATAAAGTATAATATTTGAATTGATTAAAAATTTCATTTTAAAATCTATTTAATCTACAAATGTCTATTCTTAATTTATATTCATTCACATTTTATAATTGGTGGGCTGAAAGTAAATAGCGCTACTTTGGTATAACTGTGACTTTTATTATTATATTTATAATAAAATTGCTTCTCAAAATCAGATGAAAATCTACTCAACTGTAGAATGAATGATTTTGCTCAAAGTAATTTGAAAAAAAAAAAGATTCACCCACCAGCTAAAATAATTTTTGACTGCTGAAAATCACTTATAACCATTCTATCAGCAATCTTATACGGCATATTTACACATTTAAGGAAACAAATTATTTAATTAACAAATTGAGCGATAATTATCTCTGTTCAAAATGATTGCAAATTCATACGCACGATACAAACGGTATCCCCTTGTTGGGATCTACAAATAAACATATTCTTCAGCTCATGCATCAAGAAGTTTACTCCGTTATTCTAAAACAATTTATACAAATCTTGAACCAAAAATACTTCAGGTTTTCAAACTCTAATTGTATTTGCTGTGCCATTAGTGATTGGTACATTATCAGGCACATGACCAACCCTTTGCAATGCTCTTTTCCTTTGCTGAGATGAAAGATTATGCAATCGCAATACTACCGCAAACAAGGTACAATGACGAACTGGGAAGCCGTGACTTCAAGAAGTAATCCCATGCCTGTAAACACGCATGATTCGTATCCCATGTCTCGAAACACAAACACTCGCTAGGCCAACATGATGGCAATCTCTTTTGCACTGTATGCTGTCTTCATCCTAGACTCACGATGAAAACTTCCTCAAGTGTGATTGCAAACTCTTGTTTCTCGTCCTCGACCTATAATTCCAACCAATGTCTGTAAGGTGTTCCATATATGCACCTAAGTAATTCTAGTGGCATCACTTTCTTCTCTTAAGCTTACCGTAGCATCTTCCAGCATAGAATAGATCTCTTCTGAACATGGATGCCTACCGTCTCCAACCATGAACTCGTGCACAACATCATTAATCTCAATTAAACTGTGGCCAGGATTCTTGACGATCTGTCTTTCTTTCATAAACCTCCTCATCTTTGTTACGTCATCCCATCGTCCATTTGTAGCAAAAATATTTGACATGAGAACATAGTTACCATCATTGAGTGGCTCCAACTTAGCTAACCTTTCCATAGCAATCTCAGCCAGCTCAACATTAGCATTGGTACTGGCCGCACATGCAGTAAGCAAAGTGCCCCATAAAACCGCATTTGGTTCCATTGGCATGTTTCTCATAAACTCATAAGCCTCATCCAAGAGCCCTGCTCTGCAGAAAAGATCCACTAAGCAACCACAATGCTTAACATTTGGCTCAATGTTATAATCCTCTCTCATGTTATAGAAAATCTCCTTTCCTTTCTCTACAAGACCTGAATGAGTACAAGCAGATAATAACGCAATCAATGTGACATCATCCGGTTTTATTCCACTCATTTGCATTTGCCTAAACCTCACAAGCGCTTCCTCTCCGCAACCATGCATTGCTAGTCCTCCGATTATAGAATTCCATGTACAAATGCGCCTCTCAGGCACAACCTTGAAAACCTTTAAACCTTCCTCAATGTACCCGCATTTTGTATACATGTCAACAAGAGCAGCTCCAAGCTTATCATTCAAAACAATGCTATTTTTTTCAACAAACCTATGCACCCATTTCCCCGTCCGTAAAGATCCAATACTGGCACAAGCCGATAACACAGACACCAAAGTTAGTTCATTTACCTCGACCCCAGAATTTCTCATTTTGGAAAACAAGTCAATCCCTTCTTTGTACCTCTTTTGCTTCACAAGACCATTGATCATCGCAGTCCAAGTTACCACATTTTTCTCAGTCATTTGGTCAAACAATAATTGGGCAGACTCTATATCAGCAAAACTACAATAAAACGTTATCAAACAAGTAAGAGAATGTATCTCTGAATTAAAATCTCGATTCTTGACAACAAGTGAGTGCACTCCTCTCCCTTGTTTAAGATCACTACAAGCTTTCAAAAGAAATGGGTACGTGAAACTATCTGGGTCCAGCCCTTTACATTTCATTTGTACATAAAATCTAATTCCTTGATGCGCTAAACCAGCTTCTGAATAGCCTCTAATCATGGTGTTAAACGCAAAAGTTGATGGGTTAACGATTTGATTAAAAACTAAATGCGCATAGACAACCTGGGATGAGTTCACTAGAGATTCTACAAGCTTGGCTAGTTGGGTATCTGTATTTTTACCGTTATAAGTTGAAGTTTTGATGATTTGGGCATGCACTTGCTTGAAATGGCTCAAATGGGTGCATTTTTTAAGTAATTGATGATCATGATGAGATCTAGAGGTGGTGCTTACGTTTTCTCGTGGCTTTGCCGAGTTAGGCATGCGAATCAATTGAGTGCTTGTCATCAGTTTGAGCATGTTTTGGAGCTGCGACCATTCTACACTTTGAAGAGGCGAATATTGTAGAGTTGGATGGACAAGTAATAACACAAGGATTATCAATTTACAAAGAGCAGTTCTTTATTTTTTAATTTTTTAATTTTTGTTCCAACAACTTAGAGCAGAGATTTTAAAATAAGTGAACATTTTGATTAATCATAAAAGAAAAAATAGAATTTTTTATTTTTTTTATCTCTAAACATATATTCTAAATTGGCATATTTTAAATATTTTGACTTATTAGATTTATTTAAACATGGAATGGGAAGCAAGGTGGCAATGGCATTAATGGTATGAAAAAATGTTAATTTCTTTTTCGAAAGGAGAAAAAATGTTAAACTTGAGTGTACTTCAAATTGGGCATTTTTCACAATTGTAATTTTTTTTTTTTTAATGACACTATTGTGTACTTCAAAACTACAATTAAATTTAAAATATTTTTATTTTATATTCAAAAAAATTTATTAATTTATTTTTATTTTATAATTTAAATTTATAAAATTTTTATTTTTACAAATTAAAAGAATAATTTAAATATTTTATTTAAATTTTTGAATGACTATAATACTTTCTACTATAAAAAATTTAATTTATAATTTTATATTGATATGCACTTTTAAAAAAATTTATTAAATATAAATTTAAAATTATAAATTATTTTTTTATTTTATAATACTTTATACTAAAAAAATTTGTAATCTAATTTTTAAAAATTAAATTCAAAATATTTTATTTATTTTCAAAAAATTTATAAATTTATTTTTCTTTTATAACTTAAACTTACATTTAATTTATAAATTTATATTTACATTTAATAAACTTCTTTTAAAAGTGCTTATAAATATAAAATTATAAATTAAAATTTTTAAATTATAAAATATTATAGTTGTTCAATGGTTTAAATAAAAATATTTAAATTATTTTTATTTAACTTTTAGAAATAAAAATAAAATAAAATATATATAAATTTAAATTATAAAATAAAAATAAATTCATAAATTTTTATGAATATAAAATAAATATACATTAAATTTAACCTTTAAAAATTATATTATAAATTATTTATAGTAAAGTATCATAAAATAAAAAAAATTAATTTATAATTTTATATTTACATTAGACCAATTCTTTTTTAAAAGTGCTTATGAAAATAAAATTATAAATTAAATTTTTTTATAGTATAAAGTATTATAGTCATTTAATATTTTAAATACAATATTTAAATTATTTTTATTTAAATTTTAAAAATAAAAATATTTTGAATTTAACTTTTAAAAATTAAATTATAAATTATTTTAGTATAAAGTATTATAAAATAAAAAAATTTAATTTATAATTTTACATTTGATAAATTCTTTTTGAAAAATATTTATGATATAAAATTATAAATTATATTTTTTATAGTATAAAGTATTATAGTCATTTAATAATTGTAAAATCCTTCTAAACTTGAAATTTATACAGTACTAATGTAAGTGAATGATGGATGTATCGATGAAGGCAAAAAGTAAATAAAAATGACTCAAGAGTATTTTGGTAATTTGGATACGGTTACTGTAGTAGCATCAAAATTTAGGTTAGATGGTATCAAATAAAAGCTTGTAACACGTAGGGCGTTATGTCACAAACGGCACTCGAATCGGATAAGTATTAAGGGAGTTATAACATTTTACGCTAAACGTATAATATCACGAGCTGATTTTCAAAGCAGCTTACTTATAGTTAAATCGTCTTTTATAAATCTTAATATCAGATAAAAGCTTATAATGTGTAAAGTCTAATGTCGTACACGGCACTCAATTTGAATAAGGAATAATAAAGTTATGATATTTTTGGAAAAATCTTGAAAATAAATCGGGAATTGAAAAATCAAGCATATTATGAAGACAAATAACGAAATATAGGTCGGGATGTAGAATGGAGTGAGAAGTAATAATTTTGCCCGAAATAACAAATTTTTTAAAATGACAATTTTGCCCTTGTATGTATATATATATATATATATCCAAGCCATTTTATTTGAATAAGCAAAGGAGAAAAGAGAGA
>JAWDEX010203139.1:1348-11385 GCA_035221805.1 Trichilia hirta
ACATAGGTTTAAAGGACAAACATAGATTAAAAGTTGCCACCCAATTATTAGAGGGTAGTACTGCGACTTGGTGAAAAAATATATTATTGGGATCAACTACCTCTACAACTTAGGAAGATTTTATTCTAGAATTTCAAGAAATATTTCACACTCATTTTTACAGTAACCAAAAGAAGCAAGAGTTGTTGAGGTTAAGATAAAAACGAAAGTCGATGATTAAATATGAGACTCAATTGAGAGAACAAGTAGAATTCTTTCCTAAATTTACTTTTAAAGAGAACTTGTAAGCCAAATGTGAAAAAGATTAAACTTTGAGATTAGGGAGAACATGGATCCTCTTAGGAGACCAAAGTTATAAAGAAATGATTTAAATGACCTTAAGAGTAAAATGACTTTTAAAAGAAAGGAAATCTCGTGATAGTTTTCAAAAGAGAAAAGACCTCAATATTGACATAGGTCAACCTTCTAAAAAGAGTTGCAATGGTGGTTCATCAAACAATGCTTTGATTTTTAGTTCAGGTAGTAAAATGCCCTTCTTTTCATGAGAACAGAGTATTTTTCAATTTAGTTTAATAGCATCCTAAAATAGTTTTCTAATACATAAAACAAATAAGTTTTACAAAAATATTTTATAAGGAACAAAATAACTAAATATCCACCGACTATTTGACAAATGGTAAGCACTTTCTTACTATTTCACTAGCTGCTCGCACTTGTATCGCACGATGTTAAAATTTATACAAAACATTTCTATTCATACCATTAACATCCATTTTTATAAATGTACTCATCTATTTGTCGCACATGCTTACCACTTAAACTTTACTATCCAATACATATAATTTGAATCCTCTGTTCTATTACTTATATTCAAAATCTCTAAACCTTGATTACAACCTTATCTTGTTATTTATCAACCTTTCCATTCAGTCAAATTAGCCATAATATCTAAATTTTTAATTTTAATATATCTCGTCTATAAAATATAATATTCAGTCATTTATCAAATTTTCAATAATGGAATCGTATGGCCCTACAAAATATCAAAATATTAATCATCTTTAACTAAAATCAACAAGCAAAATTGACTTTCTAACCTATCATTCTTGAATAAATAGTAATCATTAATAGTAATGCATTACTTAATTATATCAAGATCTCTAATTAACTCATCTTAATCCTTAAAACAATATAATCTTACTCATTCATCAATTTCATGCATAATTATTAGATTTATAAATGAATAGTAAGCCCTAAGTCTCAATATTCATCTCAATCACAATTACATACTTAAAGAAGGTTAAAAAACTTACTAAAGAGTAGATTTAAGCCTAATGATACAGCAAATTTCGTCAATTATGAAAACTCTAATTTTGTATCCAAAATCTTAACTTCCTCTCAATCAATTTTTTACTCAATACCTAAAAATAATCATTGTAACAGCCTTAGAATGATGAATGTGTGTTGATTTGAATGAGAAATCAAAGAAATTGAAGGATTTATGGTAAAGATAATCGAAGAAAAAAGATAAAATGTGAGGGAGAAGAGAGTAGAGGAGAGAAAAAATGAGAGATTTGCTAGGTTTAAAGGGTACTTATAATAGGGAGTGAAAAGTCTATTGTCATACTTATGACCATGAGACCTACACATGATAATTGCCACAAACTTTCAATATGTATTATAAACCTCCAAATATATGTTGAGAGCTTGTAAAGCATCTCGGTTCTTGAAAATAAATCAAATGCATTCCTAAATACTATCCAAACTACCAACTTTTATATCTCAAACTAAAATCACTATAAAACCAATTAACATCAACAATAATATTTCATCTTAGTTCCAAAAAAAACAAAATATAACTCAAAATTAATGCTTCAAGGTTTATAACATTTGATAATAGTTTTATAATTATGAAATATTACAATAAGCCAAAAATATAGAAAAATATCGTCACTTTAAATTAAATTTATTCTTATTTTAAATTAAAACATAAAACTTATTTAATTACATCCTAAGGGCTCATTTCAACAATATGTGAGTTAAGAAAAAGGGTATACCTGAGGTTTAAATATCCTTACTCAATCATCACCATCCAAGAGCACAATTATACTCATTTCTAGTTAAGACTAAGGAAAGAGGAGGTGAATATATGGGAGTATACTTCGTAAGTGAACTAAATTATAATTTAAATAATGGATCATTTTAGAACATCAAATTAAATTAATACAAATTATAATGGTTCATTTTAGAATGTCAAATTAAATTAATACACATATAAAATATTCAAAATGAGTGAAAATATAAAAATATTTTTTATCATTATTTGAAAACATAAACTATTTAAAGAAAATATTGGACTAGTCACCCATTCTGACGATTGCTTTGATGAGGAGCAATCTTGATACTGTTAATGGATTTTATGCAAGAAAACATGCTCTTATAATAAAATAATTTTTTTAAAAAATAAAGATGTAAGCAAATTAATTAGAAGAAAAACTAGCCCATTACTGACGTTGGCCTCGAATAATTATAAGGTGATATCCATAATTGTCATTAACGAGACTCACAAAGGTCAAATAACAATCTCAAAATCTCATCAACATCACCCCTTATACCGCCCCCACTTATGAATCTCCACTCACCTAAGTAGCCTCTCTCAATCTATTCTAAGCTCTAACCTTGTAGCCACAATAATCATAATAATATTCTGGCCCATTAGTCACATCACTAACATTCTAATCACTAAAAAAATCCAACATTTTAAATCATGAAAATGCACGTCATATACGTATCCATCCAAATATCAAACACAGATATAGTAGTTGGCCTCCAACCACATATACAAATCATTAACAACTCACAAACACAGGCAATATATATACATTTTATAACAAAGTAGATTATAATCTATTTCCTAATCTGAAATAAAATAAGTTTTATAAAATATTTTTAAAGTAATAAAATAAAATATAAAACAAATAATCATTTAAAACATGTATTATAAAAAATTAATCGAACTTTCTAAAACAGTTCAAGCTTATACATTTTATAAATATTTTAAATAAATAAAAAGTAATAAAATATCCACTCATGCTTATGAAAGATATACATTCTCTATTGATCTTTTTGTCACGCTGGCATCTCTTTGGCGAACTTTGTGCCTAGTTTACACATAGAGAATATTTATATCAATATCAATATTTTAAATGATGAAATTATGCCTGTATAGATGCATATGAACCTTAGTCCAGGATTTCTAAACCTATATTGAATTTATTAAATAATAATTAAACCCTAGCTATTTAGCCAATTTTCAATAATGAAAATCCATTATAATTCATTAGTAAATAATTATTGTCAATTTTTGACTAAATTCAAAAATTCCACCTATTATTTACATTTTACATTTTTTTTCCGTTTTCAAATTTTTCAATAATTCAACTACTAATTGATTCATTTAATTATTCGATACACTAAATTCAATACAATTAATTGAATTTAATCTAATTTTTGTAAAAATCTTAATTGTATAATGACAAGTTACTATTTATTTTACCCTAATTTTTTTTAATTTCAAAATTTTAACAATCTAACTACGAATAACACTATTCTACGTCATAATTAGCATAATTTAATTTATATTCTAAAGAATTGAAATGAAATTGCATACATAAACAATAACTATAAATTTTTCAATTCGTCCAATTCACAAAATTAATAAGTTAATCGAGTAGAAAAGTTTACCATATGATGTCTTGTAACCTCAAAAAGCTTTAATTTGCTTTATTTTTGAAATATCTCAAGATTAAACACAAAAGTTATTATTTGACCTACTTTTAGTTTTGCTCAAAATGTAAAAATATTGGTATCGAATTATAGAGGATGTTGAAATTAGTTAAGTGGTGATGAGAGATTAAAATTTTAACAGTCGAATGTAAAAGAAATTAAGAAGAAAGAGAGAAAATGTAAAAGAAAGAGGGAGAAACTCTCGGGTTTTGAAAAGAAAATGAAGAAGGGAAATAGTGAACCAATTTATATACTATACAATGAGCCTTAAAATGATAAAAGTGCTCTTAGGTATTTTCAGAAAAATTTAAAGGAAAATGTAAAATGTGTAAAATAACCATATGAACTCTGAGTTTACTTCTGTTTTTTCCTATTTAATCATCTATATATCTAGTTTAATTTATAATAAATAGTTTATAAATTAACTATCCTAATCAACAAGAATTTAAGTTCAAAACTCAAGTGCTCAATTTGAATATAAAAAAAAATTTGCCCAAACTCATTCAAAATCAGTCAGTTATATCTAAATTCTCTAAAAACACCTAATAAAAAATAACTAACTCAATTTATTTATTTTTAATACCCTAATAAGCATTTTTTAAGAATAATAAAAGTGTATTTAAAGAAAATTTAACCGAAATGCCCTTAAATCTAAAATGCGAAATTTACATCTATAATGACCTTGAGTGTAAAGAAGAAGGAAGATTTCAAAAAAGGATAAAAATATCGTTTCATAAAGAAAACATGCAAGTCTAGCTCTGATTTTGGTATAAGCAGTGTCGATTAACTTTTTCCCCACATCTTATAAACATTTGATATAATGACCGACACCACAACCTATGCCTATCACCACTAACTAGCCAAGACCAATGCCAGTCTTGGAGTAGATAGGGGGCCAGTTTTTCCTTGGTTATCCTATCCTAATTCACTTCCATTTAATTCCTATTCTTCCTTGTTTTTAATGCTATTTTTACTTTTATCCAAAGTCTATTTTCACTTTGATTTCTTTCAATCTCAAGTTCTTTCTTTCATCTTCTAATGTCAAAAATTAGTCGGTCAATTAAAGATCTTGATTAACAAAAAAATTAACTTTGAATGTCGAGTGTTCGACAAAGCTTACAACTAAAAATTCTTTCAGAACTCGATCATTTCTTAATAAATTTTTTTAAAATTTTGTATTAAGCCTTGATATTATCTCATTAATATGTAAATTATATCCATATACTTATATAATAAAAATAAGAAAAATACCCTTAAATAACAAATAATCAAAATAACCCTTAACTTAAACAATGTGTCTTACATGAAAACCCAAACATCACCTTTAACTAAAATAAGTCCTAACTATAAAAAATTCCTAACTTGTGTGTTTATCCAAGCATCATTTCATTATATTTGCTGTGGCATTTTATTTGACAGCCAAAATTTCTCAAAAATCGATGAATTTTATTTAATTTCATTTGTAATTTGAATATTAATCACTAAAATTTTGGAAGTTTTACGAAATTAATATACAAATCATAGTTTAGATATTATAATTTGGTTTAAAGTGAAAAATACAAGGCTGAGATGTAATGGGCACATTTTTCACCAAATTTTTTTTTATCTTAAAGACCCTGATATTGTTAGTATATATGACTTTTATCTTGGTTGAATATAGGTTTTCAACTCGATTGAATATAGATTTTTGAATCGGTCACTTTTGGTGCACTAGTCGAATATAGGTTTTTGAATTGGTTAACTATATGATTTTGCCTTAGTTGAATATAGGTTTTCAAATATAAATTATTAACTTGTTGGATCGTATTAGATAGAATGTATTATTCTGCTTTGGTTGAATGTAAAGTTTTTAATTTAGTCGAATGTACATTTTATAACTTGGTCAAATGTATGATTTTTTACTTTCTATAATATATTATTTTTCTTTGATTGAACGTAGATATTGTAATATAGTCAAATGTAGTTTTTTAACTTGATTGAATTATGATTTTACCTTAGTCAAATGTCAGATTTTGTCTCAATTAAATGCATGATTTTGCCTTGATTGAATGCAAATTTTTAACTTGATTAAATATATAATTTTGATTCAATCAAATATTAATTTTTAACTTGGTTGAATGTATATTTTTTATCTTAATCAAATGTTGAATTTGAATATTCTTGAATATAGATTAACTAATCTATTTGTATTCAAATGTGTGTAGATTGATAGTATTATTAACTAATGCTTTTTAGTGAGCTTACTCCTACACAATTTTTCAATCAAAACTATCCTATTAACAACCAATATATACATCTAAATTACGACTTACATGTGTTAATCTAAAATCTCAAATGAAAGTAAAAGAAACTAACCAATTTGTAAGTGATTTCTTCTGCCAAATGAAATAATAATGCGAATAGAGACTTAATTTATATGAAAATTGATGATAGATAGCTTTACTTTGATTGATTGTTTTTAGTCACAATTTTGGTTTTGGGTTCTTTTTGTGGGATGAAAATATTGACGTTATCTAAAAATTAAACATTAAAAATAGAGTTACTATCTATTTAAATAATAATATAATAGAACACCTAAAAAAATAAAATTTCAAGCTCAAGAAAGGTATTAGACACCCCATAACTTCTGTAAAAATGATTATCACAAGTATTATAATCTTAAATTTTAATTTATTTGATTTTAATTATTGTTGCTTTTTTATCATTTTACTAAAAGAAGGGAGAATATTAAAAATATTCTGCTATTTTAGCTTTTGAAAAAATATTGAACTAAGAGATAAAAGAATATTAAAAATAGTCTGTAGTCTTAACCTTTTTTTATTAATTAAAAAATCTAACTAAGAGAATGAAAAATATAAAAAATATTTCACCATTTAATTTAATTTTTTGTTTAATTATTATTAAACAAATATAAAAAAATAATATATACTTTTTATTTTACAAAAATAAAATTACAAATGTAATAATTAAATAAATATAACATTAAATAATATAAATAATTTGTATAAATTAAAATAAATGAAAATCTAATTTTTCACATTAATTAAATAATAAAAAGGGATATGAATGCCCTACTAAAGTATATAAAGTAAATTATATAAAAGTAAAAGACTTATAGAAAAAAAATTTTTCACATGATTTAAAGAATAGATAAAGAGATGAATACTCCCATTAAAGTGCATAAAAATAAATGACTTATAAAAATAAATTTTTTTACATAAATTAAAAAATAGATAGGGACATGAATACCCTATTAAAGTAAGTAAAAGTAAATAATTTATAAAAATAAAAATTTTCACATAAATTAAAGAATAGATAGGGACATGAACACCCCACTAAGGGCATAAACGTAAATTATGTAAAAGTAAATGACTTGTAAAAATAAAATTTTTCATATAAATTAAAGAATAGATAAAAGTATAAATATTCCACTAAAATGCATAAAAGTAAATTAAGTAAGAATAAATGATTTATGAAGACGAAATTTTTTACATGAATTAAAGAACCGATAGAGACATAAAAACCTCACTAAATTACTTAAAAATAAATCGTGTAAAAGTAAAAGACTTATAAAGATGAAATTTTTTACATAAATTAAAAAATAAATAATGATATGAACATTTCATTAAAGTATATAAAAGTAAATTGTGTAATAGTAAATGGCTTATAGAGACAGAATTTTTTATATTAATTAAAGAATAAGTTGAAATATGAACACCCTACTAAAATACTTAAAGTAAACTGTATAAAAATAAATGACTTATAAAGATAAATTTTTTATATTAATTAAAGAATAAATAAGAACATAAATACCCTATTAAAATGTGAAAAAATAAATGAATTATAAATACAAAATTCTCCACATGAATTAAAAAATAGATAAGAACACAAACACTCTATTAAAGTACGTAAAAATAAATTGTATAAAAGTAAATAATTTATAGATGTTATAACTCGATTTTGTCCTTCATAAATTTTATCCATGGTTTGTTTACTAGAATCAAGACACCAAATTTGTAACAATGATATGTGATTTAAATTTTTAATTATTTGATAATTTGTTTGAGACGCCGAATCTTGGTAATGATAGGTCTATTTAGTTTTAAACTAATTTGACAAATTATTAGGTTTATTTTAATAAATTTAACAATAACGTAAGTGTTTATTGTTTACTTTTTGACTTTTATATTTAAAATAGCCAAGTTATTTGTATAGATATTACTGTTATTTTATCTTTTTTTATGTTATAAAAATGTGTCATTATTTTTTGTTCGTTTTTGGTATTCTAATTCTTTCAAAATAACTGAATTTTTGTTCCCTTCTTTTAATTTAAAAATAGATGAAATTTTTTCAAAATTGCATAAATGATTCTCTTCTCTTTCTATAAATAATTTGTTAAATTTTACAAGATTAGAGTGACAACTCTAAGAATACTCATGGACAACGACATCCTGTAAGACATAAAATGATTAATTGAAGAGAAAATTTAATTAGGTGGACAATTTTTTTACGCTTTTATTCTTCGCATGCCTAACTTAAGTAAGAGTTCTTACTATAAAAAATACTGGGTAAAAAGATTACAAGTTTGTTATAGATGTGCGAAGTAGAATTGTAACAGGTAGTGTCATTCTTTGGGATATCTTTCTAATAATCGTAAGGATAAAATTCAATTTATTAAGAATTAACTGAGTAAAGAGTCTTTGGATAACATTCAATTAATTCTTGAGACACATTCTTGTAAATTAGTACAACGTAAACTTATAAAATTATAAAATCTATTTCAAAATGAGTTTAAGCATTACAGTATTAAAAATCTCATTGTAAATGACCCTATTTACTAATTTTTAAGAAAATTAGAAGGAAAATCCATCTCTAACAAATAAAGGATATTTAAATTATTTTTGGATGTAAAACTAGAGAAAGATGTGAGCCATAATCATAATTATTGTGTATAGATGTGTTTATTATTTTTTTTTTTACTTTTATTATTTAGTAGTTGGGTTACCTTTATAGCTGCCATTATTGCTATATTTTTATTTTCTCTATATATTTATACAATTATTTTCTTTATTTTCAGAGTCAAGTTTAGCTAAAAATAAAAAAGATATTAGTCCATCGAATTTAAAATATTTGTATTTTTTATAAGACTAGTCTAAAAAAATAAAAAGAGTTTATAAATAGTACTAGTTATTTAGGTCAAGTTTTAGCTGAGAGAAAGATCTATTTGATTTATAGAATAGATAGTTTTGGGTTAATGGAATGTGTATCAATAGCAGATTATTTAAGAGGCAGTCAAGTGCTTGGTATTGTTTCTATATTTTTTACTGCAAAAAATCTCATTGGAAAAATAATTAAAGATAAACTAAAGGTATCTTCTATATATGAGCATATTGCAAGAATGATGTGTAACTCTAATACCTTTATATGCCTTCCAAGTGCTTTTGGTACTTTAGAAGAACTTTTTAAAGTTGTTTCATAGGCTCAATTAAATATTCACCAAAAATTTATTAGTTTGTTAAATGTTAATAATTTGTTTGATCTTTTATTATCTTTCTTTAATCAAGCTGTGAAAGAATAATTTATCTAGCCTTCAACAAGTTAGATATTAGTCTGTGCTTTAAATCTTAAGTAATTGATTGATTAATTATAAGATTTTATTTATGAACCTAATATAAGAGTAGCTCAAATAAATTGGTCAATAAAAAGTAACAAAAATTAAAAACTAAATTTGACGCTATGTCTTTAATTTTTTTTTCTTATAGTTTATTGTAAATTTTTCTTATGTAAAAATTCTATCTTAGGTAATATTTTTTATACTTTATCTTTCTATATTAAGATGTTAAAACAATATCTTATTTTAGATGAGGTAAGGATAGTTGATATTAAATTATGTTAAAATTATAAGTATTATTATGTGTTTATATGTGTTAAAGTGTTTATTAATATCTTATTTCTTGAATGGAGATATATTATATAAAAGATCAGTAGATATGATATTTTTAAGGTGGTAGATGCATCAGAAGTTAAGAAGATCATGATTGAAGTCATGAAGGGATTTATGGAACACATGCAAATGGTCACATGCTTGCTAGAAAAATTCTCAAAACTGGATACTATTGGCTTACTATGGAAACAAATTGCATTAATTATGTCAGAAAATGTCATAAATGCCAAGTTTATGCTGATAAGATTAATGCACCACCTCTTCTTTTACACAATATGGTAGCACCTTGGCCGTTTTCTATGTGGGG
>JAWDEX010203160.1:0-11384 GCA_035221805.1 Trichilia hirta
CTTGATTAATAAAAAGGAATAATTGATTGAAAAAATATCAAACATGCAAAAACATTATTAATGGATTTCCAAAATCAATTCAATATTCATTAATCTATATTAACGGATAATATTATATATGATAAAAATTAATAATAATAAATATTAATCATATTAATATATAATTAATAAAATAAAAAGAGATTATTATTATTATTATTATTATTATTATTATTATTATTATTATTATTATTATTATTATTATTATTATATATAAGTTTGAATTTTTCAAACTTAAATAAAATATAATATATATTAAATATTTATTTTTTTAATTATTTAATTAAATTAAATAATTAATCTTAGCCATTCATTCATTTTGAAATAGATGGACAAGATTAAAGAAAAATATGACACATAGCAAAATTATATTTTGCCCTTTGTCATGTAGGGATTCAATATAATCAAATAACAATTATTCAATTACTAATAAATAAATAATTTTATTTATTAATCCCTTTATATCTTAATATATATTTTCTTAGGTCTTTATATATTAATAAATCATATTTATGATATATTAAATTATTAGAACATTTCTCAAATATACGGGTGCTAGCGCATTATTACCCAGAAATTTATTATTAACATTAAAGAATTAAATTACTATCTGATTAATGTATTAAATTATATTTATTTTCATCATTACAAAAATATTATAAGTATTATCAATAACTACTGACTATTGTGTGTGATCCTTTGGGTTTATTATAAGCTAAACATAAATATAAACGAACGTTTTCGCACCACTTCGATACAACTCATTATAATCAAAATTTTTAATAATTATGAATAATCTCTAGTAAGATGTCATGATTCATAAATATGAGGAATAAAAATTTTAAATAAATTCATAGTCATTCTTTCATACGTTCCTCTACTGTCGACTCTAGATCGAGTATGAGTCATGGAATCGTTAAAACTTTAACTCGATCATAAAATTAGAAATTCGTATTATATACAGTATTAGCTTATTCGCAAAACTCATTTTCAAATATATATACTCTAGTTAAAAATTTAATTCTCATGTATGACATTCTTATCTAAGACCTCAAACTTAAATATCTAAACTAATAGATTTTATATTGATTATAACATATCCCCATATAATAAGAATATATTGCCATCAAACTTCTTTTATCAAGTATGACTAGCCCAATATAATATACACAAATGAATAATGTGTCTCAGTATAGAATACGATCATGATACTTTAAGTCAAAGGACCAATGACACAGTAATATGGTTGTGTGATGTATTATTGACTATGAATAATTATTCGTGTGATTTATCATATTTGGTCATGTTTAGTAATATATTATTAAATGTATTACTTATATTTTTACTTCTGTGATATGAGACTAATTATTAGTATTAAATACTAATAAGTATTAGTAATAAAACATACTAGTCATATAATATCATTGTTTTTAATAATATTATCTCAATTAAAAACATATTTGGATGTATTATATGGTAGACTTTGTATCATATTACTAACTTTTTTTAGATATAGTCTTGACATATAAAATATCATAGGATTTTATTTTACATTAATTATAAAATTATAAATCAAAATTAGCAATTGAACAATGCAAAATAAAAAAAATTAAATGCTATTTTATTTATTATAAATAACTTTACAAATATATATATATATATATATATATAGTACAGTGATATTCTTAAATTACATGACACATTGATTTTGAGGTATATCTCTAACAAATACAATTATTATAAATTCAAGATAATTTTGGGTATTCTTTGATATTTTACTTCAATAATTTAACTAAGTAATCTTTTAGAATATAATAAATTTAATTTATTAGTTGGGAATATTCAACAAGACTAAAGAGTTGATTAAAAAAATTTCTTTCGTTAATTTTGTATACAAGACAATCATTTCATGATTCTAAAAGTATGAACTTCTTTGATCTTTCTGCTGTGAGATGTTCACATTTGGCTAGAATTCGGATCAATAATTTCTTTAACAAATAATTGGTATAAAATAAAAATGTATATGATGTTACATGCAAAAATTACATAAGTGCTGTATTAGAGTTTGAAATATTGTCACTATGTAGTTTAACAATGTGAGTAAATTAAGAGCTTGTTTAATGTTGAAAGTTTTTACTTAATTTTAAAAATAAAGTTGTAAAATTATTTAGTATTATTAATTTTAATAAAACTTATTTTACTTTCAATTAATAATTAATATTTTAATTTTTTATTTCAAAACAATTATAAAATTACCGCAATTATCTAATCACATAACCTCAAAAATAAATGTATACCCTAATCGAGTTTAGGAAATAAACATAGACGGCATAAGATGGATATATAATCATTGTCTTAATAAGGAGCACACATAATTATAAAAGGAACAATTAGAGAGAAACGCAATGATGATTGGAAGTGGATCTCATTCTTTACGATGTCTTTTGATTCTTTTATAAACACACACACAAAAAAAATCTTAGTCGCTCAAATGCTTCGAAACCAAATCTAACGCTTTACATACATTACTAGTATTATTAAAGGAAAAAGAAGCAGCTTGCTCAGCCCAACAGCACTCACACCACTGCATGTATAAAATCAAGTACATTGAATGCCCTGGGAATTAATTGCATTTGTACACAAATCCTTTGAAGGGGGCTTACGGTGTAGTAAAAATCTTAATGATTAAGGTTTTTAATGCTGTGGATTGGATTCTGAAAATGTTAGCCTAAAATTATGGGAAAGCAATGGATTTAGGAAATTTGAATTTAGTGATTATTTAATGTTTACTTAATTTTTTATAAATTTTTTAACGTCTATATATAGTTATTTATTTAAGAATCAAGATTTATTTTTGTTATTTTATTTATTAATTATTTATCATAAATATATATTTATTTAGGTAAAATTTAAATAAAAACGGAATTTAAACTCTTGTAAAATTATTAGAACAGTGTATTCTAAAAAATGATGTAATTAGCCAATTAATAATATCAAAATATCAAAAAAAATTTCGCTAGTGGTTATTATTGAATCAAGTGCGGTGTTTCCAACTGAGTTCCAACCTAAAGTGGGTGGTACGAGGATGACATAAAAAAAAAAAAATTTTGCAGAGTGTAGCGTGCATGCAGATGCAGTAAATATATTCGATTGGTTTCTTTGTGTAAACATATTCACAGTTTGTGCGATACATATGCATAGAAAGACAAGTTCAGGTTCTCATTTATTAAATTCAAATTAGTTAACATTGCTTACAAGGGTGACACTGTTGTCCTTTTCTATGGCCTGATGAGCTGACTGATATTGCAAGCAAAGCAACATGTACACATGGTTTTTCTATATACAGACATTTCTAGCTGACATTAAAACTCTGTCCACCTTCCAATAATTTTTACATTTATATCAATAATCTCTCTCTAACTCTCAATACTAAATATATCTACCGTTAGGAAACTAATTTCTTCAACCTTCCCCACCCAATTCCCTCCCTCCCTCCCTTTAATTACTTTATTTATTTATTAAACATTATATATATGCTATGCTGTCCAGTTGGTATTGCTTCACTTGCAAAATTCACCAATATCGAAAGTACTACTATAAATTTATACCAGTCTACACCCTCACTCTAGAAGCACAGCGATAAATCCCTCTTTCTTTAAATTATATCCATAGAGAGAATCCAAGGTCGGGGCTTTTTTTTGGTCTAATATATAGAAACTTAATGACTATGACCTGAAATTCATTTTTATCTCATTCTTCCATCTCCTCATGAACACATTTGAAATATTGCTACCTAGATAGTCTGGTAAGAGAGATATGATTCATAGTTCAAAGCCACATCAGAAGCAGAAAGAAAATCAATCTCTTACTAGTATTGTAGGAAATGGTGACATCTCCCTCTCTCCAGACCAGCAACAGAATCACAAGTCTTGCAAAAAGATGTTGAGATATAAGGAGTGTCTGAAGAACCATGCAGCAGCCATTGGAGGGAATGCGACAGATGGGTGTGGTGAGTTCATGCCAAATGGAGAAGAAGGCACCATTGAAGCTCTCATTTGCTCTGCATGCAGCTGCCACAGAAACTTCCACAGAAAAGATCTGGAATGCGACGAAGTCTCATGCTGCCGTAGCTATGGAAGATCAAAGCGGCCCATTTTTAGTCATCAAAACCCTATTCAGCAGTTCGGAAAAAGTGGTATGGTTTGTTCAAAATCCGATGAGAAGGAAGATATCGAAGGTGGAAGGCCCTCTGATGAAAAGATGATAATGAGAAAGAGATTTCGGACTAAGTTCACGCAAGAACAAAAAGAGAAAATGTTCGACTTCGCCGAGAGAGCTGGCTGGAGAATACAAAAGTTCGAAGAATCTATTGTGCAGCAGTTTTGTGAAGAGATTGGGATCAATAGGACAGTCCTAAAGGTTTGGATGCACAACAATAAGCACAGTTTTGCTAAGAAAAACATTCAATAATTTATTTATGTTTTTTATTAGCTTTTCATTATGGTATGAAATTTTATTTAAATCCATAGTTGATATATATATTGTTATTAATGATCACATCACAAGAGAGAGAGAGAGAGAGAATGCATTGTGTGTGGTTGGATAATTGAAGAGATGGGTACTTGTTCACGCTTCATTTGCGGTCTAGAAAATCCATTTTAATACATATCATATTTCTTTGAGGACTAATAAAGCCAATGTAGAAGCTGTTAACTGAGTTTTCTTCGAGAAGTTAAATTAGACGAGGACAGAAGCCGTGTCGCTCTTAATCCTTACATTCAAAGTGTTTTTACCGTTGAACTTTTACCGTTAAATTGAGGGTAGAAGCAAGTTCTGATGGGGTAATTACAATCAAAATGTCAATAATAATAAAATTTAGAATAATGCAAAGAATTATTTATATCTATAAATAAATTAATATACAAATAATGTAGTAACTAAATTGCCGTGCTTCTTGTTTTTATTAAGACACAATAATTATGAAATATTGAGAAAATACAACCTCAGGCAACTACAACAACCTCAGGCAACTACAAAAATTGTATTCACTTCACGACTCTTTATATAGAGACCAAAAATACAAAGTCAAGGTTACGATTTATCTATTTCTTAATATCATGCCACAAATTTCAAAAAACAATTATCAACTTATTTTCTTAGAAACTAAAATTTCAAGCATAACACCATAACAATCTTCCTAAAGATGGGTCTCCAAAAACATTTAATCTTAGCCAACTACTAAGAGTTTGAGAGCTGCTAAACCACTCTTGCAACACTCCTTTTTGTCTTATTAGCTGAAAGGCTTCAATCCACTTGTCATTCTTCTTTGTCTTCGACTGAGATGTATTCCCCATTTCCAATTTGGAAACTTGAAATTGTAGTTTTCTTGAGCTCTTTAAAAAGTTCCCGATCATTGGTCATATGGTTTGTACAACCACTGTTAACTAGCCAAGAATCACTTGACATTTTTGCTTTTAGTCAAACATATTGAAATAAACAAATGCTCCTCCTCATTTTGCACGGCAGCAATATTTGTTCCACTTATGTTGTCGTGACTTCCATATTTTCTCAATGTGTCCTAACTAACCACACTTGTAACATCTTGCGTCTGGCTTCTACCAATAATTATTTTATGACATCTTCTTGTTGCTGTTCATTCTGTTGTTGTTCATCTTATTGTTATTCTTGCCATTGCCTTCTCTTCTTAAATTTTGTGTCAGGTAGTCCCAAATATTCTTTGTAGAATTCGAGTTCATAATTCTTGTGAATATTTTGTTTAACACAGCAGAAGATAGGCAAGCCTTTATTTTAGACTTCTTAGTTTTTTTTATTTTTTATATCTCCAGTTGAGCCATCTTATTTAGGATTTTTCGGTAATAGAAGAATGTCATAATTTTCTTCTAGGACATACTAGAGATCTAATGCCTCGAGATGGACTATCATTCTAATAGCCCCAACTTCATAATTCTCAGTGTCAAGAATTGGTGTTGCAACCGTTGCTATGTTCTTTCTGTTTTGTCTTTGTGTTTGTGTTTTTTTTTGGGGGCGCACTTAAACGACAAATCCCCAAGAAAAAACATGCTCTGAGACTATTTTATTGGTTCTTTTGAGACACAGGACTTATGAAGTATAAACGCAGGCTGCTACAAAAATTTTATTCACTTCACAACTCTTTATATAAAGTCTGAAAATACAAAAATAAGGTTATGATTTAACTATTTTCTAATATCATGCCACAAATTTCAAAAAATAATTATCAACTTATTTTCCTAAAAATTAGATTTCAATTATAACACTACAACTGTCTTCCTAAAGATATGTCTTCAAACACGTCTAATCTTAGCCAATTACTAAGAGTTTGAGAGCTGCTAAGATACTCTAATTAAAAATTTATTTATTTTCTTACAGGGTGATTTGCAGTAATCTATACAAGTACAAATAGTTAAAAAACAGTATTTACAAATATATTAGTATTATTAGAAATTATTTATAATTAATAGGAGAATATGGGAGAGAAATATTAGCCCAAAAAACTCCTATTTACAAAATATTTTAGTTGTAATTTTACTGTTCGATAAAAGTACTTAGGAGCCACTTTAGGGCCTAAAGGCACCCTGCCCCCACAAAACCCTACGAGATATTTAAATTTAACAAGTATTTATTTATATTTTAAAAATAGTATTTTTTTTTTTCTTTCTATTTTCACTCTTACGGGATTTTAATAATTTATTTTGACCGCTGTGTCCATATTATTAATCTTGCTCCATGGATATGTAAAATATAGTTTCAAATATACTTCGAACTATTTATATCATAATTTTTTAAATTGTATGAATAACTTAAATTTACATAAAATTATTTCATATTTATCTAAAGTTGTTGTTAAAATAACATGTGAAAAGGAAAAAAAAAATACAATTTATACATTACAAACTGTAACATACTAGAGAATCTACAAGAATTTGGGGTAATGATTAATAACCATAAGATAACATAATTAGTTTATGAAGTCTAAGTGAATTGTATATAGCTTTCAATAAACAATATTTCCATATTATTATTTTAGTTAGGCAGGGTGTTTTCCTTTTGTCGAAAATGAATTTGAAATACAAATATATTTAATTTAATTGATTTAACTAATTTTAAATAGATATTTTATTTTTATTTAAAACATAAAATATAAATATATGAAAACTAGTGTTCTAACATATCATGCTTAAGGGTAGGCACTAAGAAACCACAACCCAAGTTTAAAATTTATTTAGGTTAATTTGACACAATTTATACTTAACTAATAAAATTTTGTCCAATAATAAATGTGGTTTGGCTAGGTTATTTATCTTATATTATTAAATTTATATTTTAAATAGTATTGAATTAATTTTTACATTTGTTAAATTAGATCAACTTAAAATTTTCGTTATTCGCTATTACGTTAATTTAAATAGCCAATGTGCTATTAATTAATTTAAATTTGCAGATAATAATAATAAATAAAAATATATAATGACACTTAAGTTTGATGCTTATAACACAAATTGAATAAAATTAATTTTAATTGCTTTGATTTGGATTAGATTAGGTTGGATTTTTTTTTTTTTTTATTTGATTTGGGTTATTCCTAAACAGCTAAACTATACCCATCCCTAATCATACCCTTATGAATAATTAGATAAATTTTACATATTTATATATAAGTAAACTTATTAACATATTTTTATTAAGTTTTGAGTAAAAATATAACTGTCAAATTTTCTTTGACATCTCTAGTAATCTTAAAGGATGACTTGTCATTAGCATTTGTCGTCCATAAAACTCTCTATGTTTTTCATGTCTTTATAAAGAAATCGTGTGGGTGACAAGCTTTGCTAATTTAGGCATGTGTTTTTCTGCTATTCATTGCGATCTGTCCTTACAACTGAAATCAAATCTCTTAAGACTTCACGTAGAATTTTGGAATTTTCGAATATGTAGATTTCATTATCACTTTTGACTTTCTTTCTATTAGTTTTCTGAATTTCCCTTTTTGAAATTAGGCATAATATTCTCCTTTGACTTGTTCTTTTCATTTTACTTTTGATATAGATAGTAACTTTGTTGATGCTTTGTTTTCAAAAATAAATAAGCCTTCAGTGTTAATTTAAGAAATAAATACTTCTAAAGATTTGAATAGAGCGTTTACTAAAAGAAAGAAAAAGGGAGTGATTTTTATTCTAGTTAATGAAGAGCTCTTCTATTTTGGTACAACAAATCGGTACTTTAATAAAATATTTTATTATATTTAAAGAATTTTATTAACGAGTATTCTTAAATATTTATTATTTATAAATAATTTTTGAAACAATTAATAATAAATTTTAATACATTAAAAGATATAATTACTAAATATAAAATTTTTAACAAGTGTCTTAATGGCACTCATTATCAAAACTCATACATAAAATCTATTTTAATCTAAAAATAATGTTTAAATATATGTAAATTTCCAATGCAGTCTACTGAATTATGAACCTACAATCCAAATTTTGTGGGAAATTGATCTCACATATTTGCCGCAATCAAGTCGAATTAAAATTTATATCCCACAGTTGCATACTATGGTTTCCAATTTAATTTATTTATAATTTATGAACGGATATATAATTAGATCTAATTAATTAAGCTTAGGATACCAACTTAGAAAGAAATTTAATTAAATATAAGTAGGAAGTTATGATAGCAACTTAATCATACACACTAATTGATACTTCCATGATCCTTTTTTGTTAATTAAATTAAATGATCTATTTCATCGATTCTTGTAATTAATCAATTAATGCTGCTGCTACGTATTCCTAAATCTATAGCTCAAAATCATGTGAATTGATCATTCTAATTAATTAACGCTAACACTCACTACTCACTAAGCGTTGATTTGATAAAGTAAATTAATTAAACAAACTTTAGATTTGGATACTCATTGAGCCTAATATTAGTTATAGTGGGTTTTGATTAGGCTATCTTATGAATTAATTAATTTATTAATTGAAAGTAAATTAATAATGAAAGCGTTTCCATTATGTGCAGTATAATTTACCAACTAAGAAGAGCATAGTAAAGAAAATTAACAACGTGATGCATATGAGAGCATTCTTATTGCTCTCTTGGAAAATATTAGTAGCTACTATTTTCTTTCTTTCTTTCTTTCTTTCTTTTTTTTTTTTTTTTTAATGAGAAACCTCACTTAGGAGGGGAATAAAATAAAAAAAAAAAAATTAAGGGGGACACGACAAGGAGTTCAGTAAAAAGTAAAAACAAAATAGAACTGACAAGATCTAAGGAAATCGGTAGTAAGGAAAACCTAAACTATCATGTTGCAAAAGAGAACTTTATCTCAAAAGGAGACTCCGGCCTCCACAAGAAGGAAGAAGCACTAAAACCTAAATTAGTTAGTTTATCTGCAACTTGATTGTCTTCACAAAAAAAATGAGACAAATGAAAGTGCGTAGAGGCAAGCATTTGTCGACAAGATAATCTAGCATTATGCATGAGGTCCCAGTGGGCAAAAAAGAAAAAAGTGAAATAATAAAAGGTATTGCATATAGCCCCCGTTATAAGTTTGTTTAGACTTATTAACTAAAAAATACAACTCCATTAATAATAAATTCGGTCCATCAAATACAAAAGTTTAATTCCTTTAAAACAATTTAATTAGTTTAATTAATTTTAAAAAAAAGGCCCACGAAGTACTTGTATAATAAACTAATTTTGTAATTCTTTTTAACTCAATAGCGTTAGAATTTTTATAATTAAAAATAAAATATACATGAATTTGTTTTACTTGAGTCAATAACATTAGAACTTGCATAATTGCAACTATATATAGGACTTAATTGAAACTATATATGTTCAATATTTCTTTCCATCTACTTAAAAAACAAGCATCTAAACACCCATATAGAGGGACAGCAACCACAACTTAAACCTAATAATCTTCTCCAATAAGCAATGATATGAAACAAATAATTCATTGGACTGTTTACAGTCTTAATTTTGAGGTGTTCTATATTTCATAGAAAAAATATTTCGACGTACATATGAGTTATCACAAGCACTATAGAGAAAAGATCAAGATTTTGTGAATGCCATGAAATTGGTTGAAATATGTAAAAAAAATTTGAAAACAACGAGAAATGACGAATGGATTCTTTGCTTTGGGAAGTTTCTTCGTTTTGTATCAAACATGATATTAATGTCCCTATGATAAATGACATATTTTTACCTTGGGGTCAACAGTTGGATTTATTTCAATATATATATATGGGTTTATTTGTTAATGATTATATATTAAAAATTTATCATAAGTTAAGCTCAAAATTAAGTGATGTAATAGGTTTAAAAATGTGGAATTAATACATCTAATTTAAATATGAATTTTATTATGTGTAGAGGCTGAGTCTTATTTTTATTCTATGATAGGCTAAACAAAATTACACCATTAAGATTATGATACTGAAGACCAAATACAAAATGTCACTTTTCTGACATCTCATCATTAAAAAAGAACATTGCCTAGTTATTCATATCTTAGAAGAATTATAACCAAAGGATTTGGAGATTCAAGTACACTTTTGCATTCATTTTTGTTCTAGATGTTACTGCATGAGACATTCACAGCAAGTAATATTAGAGCCACTCTTATGTTAAATAATTGAAAAAATTATTTTCTCATATTTTATGGAATATATGATATCTATATATATTTTTGATGATAAGCAAATAAAGTTAAATTTGTGTTGATTTAATTTGTTTTTGTGATTGTAATATCTTGCTAATGAAAATTGATTCAATAATGATTAATTCAATAAATGATAACTGGTTTAATTTTAATTTGATAAATATGTTTATTAGATTGATAAAATTATTCATATAATAATTGAATTGATATTGATTAAGGTTTATAACTTGTGTTATTTGAGTTATACTGTACAAACAAGCAAATGAATTAAAGCTTGGAAGTACAGAAGCAAAACTACATGAGTTTTGAAACTTTGAAGCATAGGTATCAACAAGCTAAGAAAATGTATCAACACCTTAAAGTGAGTTTCAAAACTGTGAAAAGAAGGCATCGATACCCTAGAGCGAGTTTCAATACTGTGAATAGAAAGTATCGATATCCTAAAGAAAGTTTAACACCCTAAAGAGAGCCAAGAAGAACGTATCAATATCCTAAGGTAAAATATATCAACACCTTAAGAAAGATATTTACATATTTATATGAAAATTTTCAAAAAAATGATAAGCAAAGAGATATTGACACCCAAACTCAAATGAGTCAGCACCTGTGCATTAGAAAGGCAAAGGTA
>JAWDEX010203190.1:0-11382 GCA_035221805.1 Trichilia hirta
GATCATGAGGAGAAGAAATGACCCCTTACTCAGCCATCTATACAAAATTACAATACAAAAAATACACTTTAAACACAAAATAATACTTATAAATCTAACACAGTTTAACATCAACTATTACTCTTAATAACTTAATATAAAAAGACAAAGGATAAGGGATATTACCTGAGATAAAATTTTCACAAAAATAAAAATCTGCAACAAACAAAATTACAGAGGACATTATGACACCCGCCAACTGGCCAAGCATGTCCTCTAACTGCAATCTAGAAAAATGATACTGTATAGTAATTTTATTAATAGCTCTACTATCAATTCGCATCTTTCAAGACCCATCTTTTTTTAGAACTAGAAAGACAAGGACTCTACAAGAGCTAATACTCTCTTTGATATAACCATTCTTTAATAACTCTTCAACTTGCTCTTGTAAAATTTGACTATTCTTCGAGCTTATTTTATAGTGAGGCAAATCAGGTAGTTTTGCTCCAAAAATTAGGTCAATATGGTGTTGTATGTCTCTTAGAGGTGGTAGCTAGGACGGCTTCTCCACCACATCATAAAACTTGTCTAGAAGTTTCTAAATAGGTAGTGGTAACTGCTGCTTGTTGGCTTCCTCGGTCTCCTCTTTGCTGATCAACACAAGGATTTCTTCATATTTTTTTATAGCACCACTAAGTTCTTGCATATGCGTAGAAATAGAAACAATAGTTTTTTCCTCTACTTTAAGAGTTTTGAGAGTAGAGCCAGTGAAAATGATAACAATTCTTTTATCCTTTCATATGAAACGGTAAGAGTTCTTCCTTCTCTTATGTAAAGCATTCACATTAAACTGCCAAGAGCGTCCTAGAAGAATATCACTAGCATCCATATCTACAACGTTATAGGTTATAAAATCTATATAATATTTACTCAAAGAGATAAGCACTTCACAGATCTTGTTAACCTCAATTGATAGACCCTTCTTAATCCACCCAACTTGATAGGGTGCCGGGTGTGGTTCAGTAGATAGTTATAGATACTCTACTAACTTCTTTGAAATTAAATTCTCATAGCTATAATTGTTAATGATAAGGTTGCACACATCTTTGCCAATTCAACATTTTACTTGGAAGATCTTTCTTTGCTGTGTGTGGTCTTTCTGTTTTGATGAATACAAAATTTTCTTGACAACATACGTCAGTTTTGCATCTTTATCTCTGGCATAGTTATCAACCTTCTCACCCTATTTCTCATCAGTATAGTCATCTAAATCATCCCATACATCATTTACAACATGCACTGGTCTTCGTTCTAGACATTTATTGAATTTATGCCCAGGCTTACGACATCTAAAATAAGTATTACCAGTTAGTTTTATATATAGATTTAAGAAACTTGCCTTATTAGTCATTAGTTATGGTCCTTTCGGTGCCTCTTTTTAAATCTACTAGATTATTCTCAGAAATTGTCGATTGATTTATTAGAGGTTATAAAATTTTTGTATAGATGAAAACCCAAGTTTCCACTACTGTTAGTGAAGGTCGGCTATAATATCTATAATTTGACTGTTTTGATTATCAAGAAAGTCGCTATTCATCTCATTGGGCCATCTCACATGCTTCTACCAACGTGAATATAGTGTTCATGCCTATAAAATATTGAATATCATATGACAGGCCTCTTTGGTAGTGGGCCACTTATTGTACGTTGTTATCAAAATTATCACATCTAGACTGTAATTACAAAAATTCTTCTGTATACTCTGCAACTGTTCGATCTTTTTGCATATAGTCTGAGTATTTATTGTACAGCACCTGTGCATAGTCACTGGGTAGAAAATGTTATTCTATCAAATACTTCAACAAAGGCAAATCTTTTATTGGTCCATACTTTCTTCTGTAGCGTTCATTCTAAACTAATTACTATTATGGTCCAGCACCTCCCTTTAGTTTATACGCAATAATAGGAACCTTGCACTCTTTTTCTACATCTATAATCTCAAAAAAGCGCTTAACCTCTACCACTCAGTCAAGAACACTTCCGCATCTAATGAATTAAAAAAATTTAGAAGCTTAACCTTGATTCGGTATCCATCATAATCTTTACGGCCCAAATAGTTTTTACCTTTACAGTGATTGTGATGCTCTGAATGATCAACCCTCTTCTCTTAAGGGGGTAGTTTTGCACGCCAATGCTTTAAATTTACCATAAGTATAGGAATGATAGATATAGTGTATTCACCACTGGTTAGTAACTGTCCTGTTGCATATTCAAACGCATCATCTGAGCCATCATCTGCTCGACTCGCTAGTCGATGCGTCTTTTAATCTCCTTATTCTCATCTCTAAAACCTTCAATTGTGTATCCTAATTATATCTATCATGAAAACCAGGCTCTGATACCAACTGAAGAAGAATGGGAAAAAAAATAAAAATAAAAATAAAATTTATTTAGAATGTTTATACTCTATTCAAGAGTTTAATCAATATCATTTGATCTGACAATAAGGGTTAGAACAATTTTGTTCTAGAAATCTGAAAAACTGCTTATACAATTGATTTTTGTTCAAAATGAAAAAAGCTTCGAAAGTGTTTATCCTAATAATATATATAGTGCCTAAACATAAAATCCTAATTTAAAAAAAATTAAATATCTCTAAAATAATTGTAGGTCCTAAACAAACATTAAATATGACAATTAGGTCTATTTTTGTACATGTTTACATTGATCTAGTTGCTTTATATACTTTACTACCAATTGATCTATATCATATCTCCTTTTTTTTTTTTGGCCTTTCATTACCGCCATGGGAGAAATTTTGAGTCGTATGATCTTTGTCTAATTTATGTTTCCCACATATCTTTCTCATAAAGAAATACTCTTCGAGTAGCTTTTCTCAAATCCCTACAAGTAAACTATTCTCTAACAGAATCAAAATTTGGCTTATCACTCAACGGATAGCAGTAGTCGAAATAATAGCCACAGAAAAAATCTGTGGAAAAAATTGTCTCTCGACAATAGCAATAATTAGAATACTAGTACTAATAATTACAAATAGAAGATGAGCCATAGGAACATCGAAAAGCAAAGAAGGCAAAAAATGTCAACCGTTCACGCATCCCTCAGATCTCTTCTTCCTCCTAAATATATCAAGCTAGAAACACTTGTTTCTTTTTATTGGGTGTAAATAGTCTTGACTTTAGGGTCATGTTGATTTAGGTTTCAAGGAACGCATCCAGTGTCTGATCACATGAACGGGGTTATGAATTATGTAAAAGATCTGAAGAATAGGATCAAAAAACTAAGTTCCAAGAGAGATTAACTTAGAAAGCAGTCGAATTTGACCATTTTCGACCAAGACTAAGCTGTGTTTAATGAGTCTAATGCAAGATTGAATCTTGGATAGTCTTGTAATTTACCAAAAATTTAATAAAGTTCTAGAAAGGAGTTTTGAAAAATTTTTAATTCAAAGTTTTTAAACTCATTACATTATAGTTTTCTTCTATTTACACGACAATATTATCCAATATTGTCTTTAAAACTAAAAAGATAAACAAAATAAACAAAATAAAATAAAGTACGAGCCTTAGCTTTTTATAGTGACAAAAATATGTGTTAGGATTGTTTTCTTTAGTCGCTTCTTGTTTGAGGTTTAAAAAAAATCGTCTTTTATTTTGTTAATCTATTCTATATCATTAAAATTACAGTTTGAATTAACTATTTACTGCAAGGGTTGAAATTATTTAGTTAGAGTCCTTTCACTCTAAATTAGTTAGTCCTCGGATCGCAGCTGAATGCCCCTACAGTTATCCTGGATCGAGAATGTGATCATCGACCAATGTAAATAGGCTATAGTTCTTGAGATATTGGCTATGTAAATTTCATAATGTAGATAATTTTGTTTCCTAATTAATTACTATTTGTATTTGGATGTGCTTACGATGTTTAATAACTGATTTAATCTAAATGGGTTTTGCACTCAATTTAAAGCGACAATTACAAATGAATTTTCCTATTGAAACTTTCTTTCTTAAATTAATTTTAGCATATTATAGCTTAGATAACCTATATATATTGTAAAGTTCACTCTTGAGATTCTACACCTTGAATGCAAAATTATATCAATAGTTGCTAGTTCCCAACCTATTTATGCTATTATATATATCATTAAAATTAATGAATGGATTCAAATAAAATAATAGATTACTTTAAATTTGTTTAAATTTTTTCTTAAATTATCGTGAAAAATTTGAAAATTATCATATCATTAATGTGAAATTCCCATTTTGATCAAACAATACTTGAATTGGCTTTGAACATCACATAGTGAAGACCGGATGATTTTTTGTTCCCAAGAATTGGCAAATCAACGAAGTTTAGAGTAATGTCGACTGTTTAGCAAAGAAACTTCAATATTTAAGTTAGTAGGTAGTAAGACAATGGCAAATAAGAAAAACAACAAAAGTTGAACAAAGAGAATTGTTTTAAGGTTACCATTTGGATCTATGCAGGGGTGGGAGATGAAGAAGATGATAAACAGTGGTTACAAAGGGTAATGGATGCTAATCCCTTTTATATTTGATTTGACTTTTTTTTTTTTTAAAGAAGTGATTACCATATTGTACAAGCTTTCTTATGTGAGCTATCCAAAAATAAGAGCGATGGATGACTTGTAAAAGAAGGCAAGCATGTACTGTAAGGTTACCTTTTGTAGAAAGATGGCATATGTTAGAAAGTTTGTTAATTGTCAAGCAATTATTATACTATGCCTTCATTGTTGGATAGCTTACACATAATGAGTAATTTAATGAATGATTGTGCCATATAAGTATAGAGAAATGATACATTTGTAGTGTTTGACATAAGGCTTCCATTATGATACTCTTATTTTTAATGTTGTCAACCTATAGTTGCCAAAAATGAGCTAGAAAAGAAGGCTCTTGACTTGGATTTTTCATCTTGAGGTTTTGGCCAAAAGTGCCCCTAAGCATTATTGAAGGGTATGTCTCAAAAAATTATTCATAGTATGTTTGACAGCTAGTCAGGATTAATAATGTTAACAAAGCTCTAACCTTAAAAGGATGATGCATAGGTAAGTTCAAATCCCTAACCACTTGATAAAAATAATGACGTGCTTAGAGTGATGACATGGATGAGCATTTACTTTTGATAATTAAAAATGTCCTACAGTATTGTCTCAATTGTTGATCAGATTTTTCAACTAGTTTTGTTAACTAGATAGTTAAGGTTTTATTTCTATCATCTAGTAGTCATTGTTTTTCTTTCCAACACATACAAAGTTTATAAGATTTGAAATGTGAGGAGACTTGGCCCTTTTAGCCCTTGCTTCTGTCTATGCTAAATAGATGGAATAATGAAATACAAGAACAACCAGTTATCCTAGCTACCACAAACATCATACAATATGTGTTTTATTTTTATTATTTTAATTTCTTTTTCTTTCTTTGTCAAGAAATATTGATGCTGAATGCATTTAATCAAAAAAGAAAAATATTAATTATCCCTCTATATTTTAGTCTAATTATCATTTACCACACTTCTTTTTCTAAGATATTAATTTTTGTAAACTATAATTACTGAAGAAAATGTGCTTACTTTTATACTTGGAAGGACTTAAACACCCTTCAATCTTATCATTCTTTATTAACAACAGAGATGCACTAATTGTACTATGACTAAATGTTCAATCACACACTTTTCTCCCATAAACTTTGTTAACTTAAAATTAATATTCATGGGCATAGGACTAGCTTTACATACAGTGATTTGAGTAATTACAAAATATGTTTGTATTGAGATAAATGCAAAGTGTTTGCATAGCTATAAATGTCAACACTTAGAAAATAATTTGGTGGTCCTAACTCTTATGGAGAAAATAACATATTTAATTTGTCAATAACTTACTATTTGAAAAAAGTACTAAACTAATGCAAGATCGAATAACATAGCAGAATAAAAATTCAGCCAAAACTTTTCTCTCTACTTAAATCTATTAGAAGCATGTAAACTCTAACATAATAATAATGTGTGACAGTAAGTATAATAGGTAAAAAAATATAAATTGATCAATACAAATCACCAATCAAAAGACTGTAAAGTCCCTTTCAATCGAGGGTAAAAATCACAGAATCTTGAATCTATCAAAGAAGCTCTACTATATTAAAAGTGTCTTATAAAATATTCTCCTAAATGACTATAAATTAAGTATCAAACAAGACAAAATAATCAATAATGAAAGAAGCAACTAATTAAGAAAGTGTAGAGAGAATTGACCTAAAATCAAGCTTCTATTCTCAGCTTAAAAACTGGTGCTACAATATACAAAATATTATTTTCACCATTCAGATTGAAGAGCTAGGCCTCAAGAAGCTCCTATCTAAATTTCATGACAATCTAAAATTTACACTTTGTTAGCCATTATTCACGACTCAAAACTAATGATACAAAATAAAGAAACCTACCTCCATTATTCAGATCAAATATATGATCTCAAAATCTCCTAGATTAAAAACCAACCTGATTTAATGGTTAATGATTCTAAAAAAGATGTTTGATTAAAAATGTGTAGTGAGAAAAAAATAAAGACTTTTCTCTCTTTAACTTTTGCCCACTTCTCTCTCTTATTTTTTTCTCTTAATTTTTCACTCTCTCACTCTTTTTAACTCTTCTATTTCTTTTTTAATAATATTGATGTTGCTCTATATACTTGAATATGAATACTTAACTGATGTTTTGATTGAAATGATACTTTGTGATCATATGTAATATGAGCAGAATGTGATGATTAATTTTGAAATGAGATATACTTGATGGTAAAATTTTGAAATGTGAGTTACGGATAAAAATGAGTGAAATAGGGTTGAACTGAAATGATTATGAATGGATACGGATTGATAGTAAATGAAATGTTTTAGCTAATGTATGTGTATATGTTGTATATAAGTTAATACTGTGATTATAAAATTAAAATGTATACATTTATATGTGTATGTATGTGTGTATATCTGTGTCTATGCATTTGTGTATGTGCGAGAGATGAAAAAAATGATACTTCGATAAAGTTTTAAACATGTTACTAAATTTTGTATTTCAAGATCAACATTTGATCAAAATTTTTATAGTTATATTTTTAATATTTAGATGAATTTTTAACTTTTATCCCATTTATATTATTTATCATTGTCCACTCACTAAGTTTTTCTTAAGAATTATCCCCTCACAGTTTTGCAGGCTATTTGGATCCTCAATAGATTTCTAAAGACAAATGAGTAGAGTTGAATATCAAAGCATAGTCACTAGAGTTGGGTCTAATCATGCATGGTCATTTATGTTATAGCCTTGTAAATAAATGTTTTAAAATGTTAAATCAATGTTTAAACATGTTGATACATTTGAATGAGTATATACAAATGTAATTTAGCCATGATATCCGATAGTTAGTATTTCATGATATAAATACAATGTTATGCATGTATATAATATGTAAGTTATAAGTTATCAGTATTAAGTAATTAGTTATGCATGTAGGTCAAAGGTTGAGATTAACCTCATTCTTCTACCAGTAAAAGCTTGGGGTATGACAACTGCCATATATCCAGATCATATAAAAGAACCTAAAAAATTGAAGTAAAAAGAGGGATAAGTCTTGGAAAGACTTAATGAGTGAAAAGAAAAATATCAACAAAATCATCATATACATATACCCCAAAGAAATAAAGAACTAAATTTAATCATTTATCTGTTCATTAATCATACATATTATAGGTACAATTGTATATAGGTATATATAAATAAATATCATGCACATAACATCATTAGCCGCTCTATGTTTAGGGCTACACACTTGATTGGATAAAAGGACGCTCCATATTTAAGGTTATGAATTTGATCAGGCAGAGGGACAATCATAATTGGATCTATGGATCAATAATCTAGCATATGCGCATACATAAAACCATATCCATATGTATCATATATAGATACACATATCCAACATCAAATTAGGCTTCCTTTTGATCTTAATACCATATAACACATTACTACTTCTAAATATCCTTAACAACATAACACAACACAACATTTTCATATACATAATTATAAACATCACATTTAAAAAAAATAAAAAAAAAAGTATAATTATTCCACTCATAAGCTTGCTATCACTGATTAAACAAAGTTTAGATCAATGGGGGTTAGACTGCCTCTCCCTCAAAGTATCTATAATACAATATTACCAAATATCATTAGAGAGATTGAAAAAATAACATTTACAAACTAATGCAAACAAATACTAAGCATGCCTAAATATATTCCAAATTTAGGCGTATACAGCCAATATTACTTAGGATTTGACCAAACTTAATGTGAATTAAGTGAACATGACTGCGACATAAAAGACCTAGCTTAATGTTGATGACATGGCTGCACAGAATAGCCACATTGTTGACTTTGCTGTGAACTCATCTAAAAAGCTATAAAGCTAAATTTTAAAAATGTTATACCTCTATGTGTCTAGTTTCTATAGCCTTTTACGATGCTTTATTTGGAGTTTTAGAATTTAACTTATGTCTATACGAATAAACACTATTCTAGTAAAACTCAATTTTGGGTATAAAGTAATTCAAGACAAAACATGGTTCATAAATCACAATAGGACCATTTAAGGAGTTTTGCAGTCATTAAGGAACGCCCATATGGCTTTAATTATCTTTAATAAGGAATAGAAATGTAATTCAATGCACAATTTATCTCATTATACTAAAATCTCCAATTTAGTCTTCATTATCATCATTTTTAATTTCACACTTTATAAACTACCACCAATACACGTATCAGTTTTAATATACATAACATCAACCTATAAACCAATTTCCTAACTAAACCCTAACATAAAAGTTTAAGTTTATAATATAATAAACAAATCAACATCAAAATTATATAAATAAATTGATAGACAAACTTATAATTTTTCCTTCATTTTCTCCCTTTCCCTTTCTTAAAATCAACATCAATTTCCTTAAACAGTATTCTTTCCATGTTTCATTTGCATAGCAAAATCAAAAATTGATTTATTTAAATTCTCCAGTTTTGCTTTACCTAATTGAAGCAATCATATAGAAATGACAAGAATGATTTCTTCCGAACTCTGGTGAGCAAAATTTTGAGTTTTCTTTTTGTCAATGACCACACGAAAACAATTATTAGTCCCACGTTTCCTACTGCATGTGCATGTAAACAATGAGGTATTTTTCTTTTCATGTTTTTTTGCAAGTATATCCTCTTGCTTCAAGCATCTAGCATTTTGTTCCTTGTAGTTAAGCTATAGAAAGCTCACATTTACGCTCCAATGTCTAATCAAATTAACTCCTTATTAATCTCAAAAATTATGAAATTAATAATTTTAATTTTAAATTATACAAAATTAATTGATGAAGAAAATTGGATAATGATAGTTGCCTCCTCCTTATTTTCTCTTTCAAAAAGAAAAAAGTAAAGATAAGAGAATAAACTAATTTTAAGTCCCATAAGAGAATTAGGTTTAGAGAATCTCTACTGGAGAAAGGCGCATGCCAATGTTATACAGTGTATGTATAAACTGTATCAAGTGCATGTATGCAACAAACAGATATAATAAAGATGCAACATGGTGTATCTAACAAACAAATGCAATGTGGTATATGTAATAAACATGTGTAACGTTGTGTAAGTGATGGACACTTGCAATATAATGCATGTGAAAAAAATATGCAACTCGGTGCCCTTGAAAAAAATATGCAGCGTGGTTCATGTTATAAAAATAGACAGTGTGGTGCCTACGATAAAAATAAAACAAGAAAGCAGGCAATATGACACGTGATAAAAATATGCAACATGCTATGTATTGTAAGAATACGCAATCATTTATTTATTATGAAAATATGCAATCATGGTGCGTATGGTGGAATTATGCAATCGCAGTGTGTGTGATGGAAATGTGCAACGTGGTGTATAAAAATACATAAACATGGTGCGTATTATAAAATTAAGCAATTACGGTGCGTCTAGTAAAAGATTCGCAATCATGATGGGTTTAATATAATTTCCAGCCGTGGTGCAATTGATGAAAATATGCAATTGTGGTGCATATAATAAAATTATGCAAACGTAGTGCATATGATAAAATTTATGCAATCATAGTGCATTTGATGAAAATACGTAATCGTAGTGCATTTGATGAAATTACGCAATTGTGATGCGTTTGATAAAAATATGCAATCATGGTGCATTTGATAAATTATACAATTGTAGGGCGTATGATAAAATTATACAATCACAGTGCATTTGATAAAATTACGCAATCGTAGTATGTGTAAATGAAAATACACAATCAAGGTGCATAAGATAAAAAATAAACAATCATGACGTGTTTGCTAAAATTCGCAATGTGGTGGATGTCAAAAACAGGCAACATGGTGCCTATAAAGTGATGTGATTCAAAAATAATATTGGCAACATGAAAATTTTCGAACATCCTTTCAACCCAAGGCGCCATTGATGCCACTCTTAGGGTTGGCTTTTAGAAAAGTCTTTGCGTGTGATGATCACGAGCTTTGAGATTCTAAATGACTTGTTACTTGGTGTTATTTAAAACTTTTTATGGTCTAAGAAGTCATATAGTTCTTCTGATCAATTCCTTCTAACTTTTTGAACGTTAACAAGACTTAAAAGTTTCCACTAGCTTTGTCTAGATTTATGAGTGTCTGCAAGCAATCTGCATTCTGGATAGAATATTGACATTCTCTAGAGCATAGGCTAATCTAGATTCGCAAAGTTTTTTAATATTATCTATAAGCTTTCATCTCAGAGTGAAGTGCATCGAACAGATTCGTTATAACCATGTCGTGTTAATCAAATTTAAATCATAAAGCAATAATACTCCTATCCATATGTATATGATTAATGCTAGAGTTATAGTAAAGAAAAAGCGCCAAGAAAATAGCCCAATAAATTAATGATAGAAGATGAAGGGTGATATTTAAATTTTATCGAAAGAAAAGATTGGTATGGAATTGCAAACTGTGTTTGGGCAAGTTGATATGTCTTTGCTCTTTCAGATAATTTCGTTTCATGCTCCATTGATAAATCCCTTTTGAGGTAGGTTAATGATGAAAAACTATCTTCTTAGCCAAAATACAAAGTCAAGCTTCTTACTCTTCCAATAAAGCCAGGCATGTTTACTCTTAGTATATAATAGGGCACCATTTTAGGTTTTCAATCATATTCTTTTATTTTTAAAAATTTTAAAATTTCTAATTAGCTGTATAAGAATAGGTTTTAAGATAAGGAAGTCTAACTTTTAATTTGAAAGAATTGCCTCCAGTGTTTAGGGCTGTAAAGGGTAAG
>JAWDEX010203220.1:0-11379 GCA_035221805.1 Trichilia hirta
TTTAAAAATTTAAAATTTAAGATCATTATATTTTTTTGGTAACCGTCTTTTGGGCAAAAATTTTAGGTTATCTAACACCTTTCCTACACTTAATCAATCCCCCGGACTTAGAATCTAATTTTTAGGTGATCTATTTCACTATTATTTGAATAGATTACGACTCCATATTTTATTTTTAAATTTAGATTTTTAGACAACTTCAACACTAGAAAGATTGGTAAATGGCTGTCATAACTCGATTTTGTCTTCTGTAAATTTTATCCATATTTTCTAAAGAAAACTCGAGGTACCAAATTTATGATAATGATATGAGACTTAATTTTTAAATCATTCTATCAAAATTGTTTGATAAGTTTATATCCTAGTTCGAGAAGCCAAATTTTGATAGTAATATGTCTATGTATTGTTGCTAGATTTTAAACTAATCATTAGGATAATTCTGACAAACTTGTCAATAATGTGAATATTTACTATTTTTTTTTACTTTTGTCTTTAATAGCCGAGCTAGTCTATATAAATATTACTATTATTTTACCTTTTTCTCTACTATAAAAATATGTAATCATCTTTAAAAAAATTTTAACTATTAAAAATTATATTAATAATTATTTATTTATTTTACAGGATAGTTTTGTTGCTGTTAGATAAGTTGCCAATAACAATAATCTGTGAGATTTTAGTTCGATATAGCTAAATATGAATGAAATTCTACTAAAATTGCATAATTAATTTCTTGCTCTTCTTGTAAATAGTCTGATAAAAATATATAAAATTAAAGTGACCACATTAAGGATGCTTATGAACAATGGTATCCCTCAAGATATAAGATGATTGATTGAAGTAAAAATTTGAATAAGTAGACAATCTTCTAATCTCTTTATTGATCATATACCTGGTTTAGGTAAGAGTTTTTACTCTAAAAAATGACGAGCAAAAAGATTACAAGTTTATTATAAGTGTGCGAGATAGAATTATAATAAGTAATATCACTCTTTAGGATATCTTTCTAATAATCATGAGGACAAAATTTAATTTATTAAGAATGGCCTAAATAAGGAGTTTTTAGATAACATTCTATTGACTCTTAAGACTTATTCAGATTCAAAAGACAATATAGAGAGATATAAGGTATGTTTTATGGTAAAAGACTTTACTCATATAGAAAACATTGATTATAAAAGAGACTTTTTTAATGGTTTCATTGAAATATTCTTTTAGAATAATAATGACACTTATGGCATATTTTAACCTTGAGATACATTAAATGAATATGAAGACTATGTTTTTCAATGGTGACATTAATGAGACAACTTTGTATAAATAAGAAATGATGTCAAAACATTAAAAAATGGCCTGCTAATTAAAGAAATTTATTTATAGGATCAAGTAAGCATCTTGTTAAAAGGTATTATAAATTTCATTAATTTGTCTTGTTTGGCTGTAAATTAAATAGGATTAATAATTTTATATACAACAGGTTTAGTAAAAGTAACAATACCATTCTAATTTTATATGTCGATGACATATTACTTACTAATAACAATATAGTATGTAGATACATTGAGATTGCTCTTAGGGTACACTTGGGTTATTATAAAGGAGTTATATCGATAATGTTCTTGAGAGATTTAGCATGCAAGATTATAAATTAGTTGACACTCCTATTATTAAAAAAGACAAGTTTAGTCTTAATCAATACCCTAAAATAATTTTAAGGTAAAAAAAAGTAATAAATTATTTATGCATCAGCAGTAAAGAGTCTAATGTATGCTTAAGTATATTTGTGACTAAATATTATGTATGTTGTTAAGATGCTAAAGATGTACTTAAGGATCTTAGATTGAATAATAAAAAATGTACCTTAGGTAGGCACTTAAAATATCTTGGATTGGATCATCAAGAAAATAGTATAACTAAGCACTCAAAGATCCTAAATTTGATCATTAGATAATAGCCAAATAGGTTATATGGTATTTGCAAACAACAAAAGAGTATAAGCTCACATAATATATATATATATATATATATATTAGAGATCAACAGAGTTTTAATTTCGATTTTAGGATACCAGTACAACAAAAAATTCATAACAAATTATACCTACTAACTAGCTAGAAAAGCAATTTTTTGAAAGATTGTTAAACAAACACTCATAAATTCTTTCATTATAACAATAGAGTTCATAGCATATTATGGGGCATACAATAACAAAATTCTATTATGAAATATTGTTACTAGACTGCAAACTATAGATAATTTTGAAAGAGTATTAAATATATTATGTGATAATAAAATAATTTTAAAGTATTATAACAATAAGATAAGTTTAATAAAATCAAAATAAACAAACTTCAACTTCTTAGTTGTTAAGAAAAGGATTTATAGTAATAAGGTGTCTATTATATATATTGAGACAAACTCTATAATTATAAATTTGCTTATTAAAGAATTGTCACTCAAGGATCTTTCATAAGTGCATTACTCATATGGGTATTATATCTCTTAAGAATATAAGATTTTAGTAGGAGTTTGTATTTTAAATACTTTCAATTATAGATATGTTAAGATTTAAAATTATAGTAATAAAAATTTCAATTTACACTCTATATTTATTTTTCATCTCATAATGTGGACCACTTGAAAATAGGCATATTTAAATTACATTGTTTGTAATTTTTACATTACAATTTTATGTTTAGTCTATGTCGTTCGGCTACGTCAATAAATATAACTATTGATGGGTTTAGTTATAATTAAATATAATGAAGACTACTTTAATCTTATATTGGTATGATTAATGAATTTAAATATTTAGAGATACATTAGTAATAGTAGCAAAATTTTAACTACTCATAAAATTGTTTTAATACTAATTGAAAGATAACGTACATAGCTCAAATAGGGATTGTTGAATCTAATTTAAATATATGAGTTTATATATATTAGATGATATTATAATTAATTTAAATCTAATTAAGTTATCTGATTGAGTTTTATGGGTTTAATATATCTAAATTTTATGAGCTTATTATAAGTTTTATAGGCTATGTATGTCAATAATCAAATACAAGTTTTAATATGTATAATGATTAGACTTTATTTTTATCCTACGATGGATTAGGTCAGAATATACAATATAAATTACTCAATAATTTAAAATTTTTTATACTTATTAAGAATATAATTCTTAGGATTAATATAAAAGACACTTTTTTTTTATCCCATCAATACAAATGAAGAAATGATACCTCCATAGTTAGCCTTAAAAAATTTATAATCAAGCTCTATAATTTAAAATAGCGATATGAATTTAAGTATATTTTTACGCTCAAGTTAATTTTATTCGCAGATGATATGATATGAAAAAATTATAACAATAATATTTTTTTTCCACGAATACGTAAATAATGTAAATTCATAACAGATCAACTGAAAAATTATTCCACCAAAAAGGAGAAAAAAAGAAGAAGAAAAAATCTGTGGGGATGACTTACATATATAGCACAGCCATTCGAATCGCTCCACAGCACCCATACTTTAACCGTCATCACCAAGTTAGAAAATGGAGTTTTCCCATTTTATTGTCCCGTGTATACTTTCCTAGCTTGCCAGTGTTCAGTTTATTTGTCGTGGGTAGTGCTCAAAGATTTGGAGATACCGAGGTTAGATAAAACCATACCGGATAATTAATGGATTCAATATATATATACACACACTCACTCCATGAATATCAGAATCCTGCTCAAAACAGAGAGTGAAGCACTTAGATCAATCCTCGTATTACTACGCTTAAAACCAGTATGGTTATGGTTGGTGTACGTGCGTTAGGCACATAATTTTATCCAGAAGAGGCAGTGCAATAAAGAGTTCTCAAACTCAACCACCTGTCCCAACGCATGCTCTTTTCTGTCATCAATCTCACACATTAATGTCACAAATAATCCTGACCCTCTCTCAATCTTGGCGTACCCCAGAAATGGTTGCGCTTGATGGATACCCACTTTCCAACAGGAAAAAAAAAAAAAAAAAAAAAAAAGGCATTAACTTGAATTCTCTAGATACATATGACAGGTCTTCGCAATTCCAAAACTTGGGTATCGAACGACACCCACTCCTTACTTTAATATTTACAGATGCGTGCATGTTAAAAGTAACAGCTCAACAGTAAACTCTATATTATAAAATGAATCAAAGTACTGAAGATGCATTTCATAACAAAGGCCATTCTATAAACCATGACTAATTTTACATAAAATATAATTGCTCATGACTTCGCTCCTGCTAGCTTCTCAAAACGTGAAATAGTAAACACCCAGAAAGATTAGTGCAGGACGTGCAGCAACAGTGAAAAGGTCACGAAAATAAGGTGAAAATAAAAAATGTATCAAAATTATTTACAATTCTAAAGACGAAGCTCAATCAGTTGCTTTGTTGATGTTAATCCCTTGGTTAAAGGTAAACAGATCAGATTAGGTCAAGATCCCTAGATCAGGCGGCTATCGTTCATTTGATGACCCAAAGAGAGAGCAGTCTTGACGTCGAGTCTCCATGCAAAGCCACCCCCGTCCATTCTCCACACATCACACGGTAGAGTGAGGGAGTTCCTGTCTTTGCCAAATGAATATTGCAACCTCACCTTGCACGTGAAAGCCGAGAACGATAGCATCATCGTCATCGGCACTTTCGTCACCAACCACACCACCATCTCTTCCCCTTCTTCTTGGCCGACCATCTTTCGGTAAGCCTCGTTCGTCCCCGTGACTCTACCAAAATCATCAGATAGGAACCCGGGACACGTGTCTCTTCCTAGATGAAACCCCCTCCCTTCGACCGTATTCCCTAAACCATCTCCATCCACCCACGAGTCCATCAAACATTCCACCGTCACACAAGAACCTACCACCCTAACTGCCTGAGGCATCATCACCACCGTCCGATCTGATGAACCTCCAAACCCACCAGGCAAAATCACTTGATTCTTACTCTCACCACTCTTGTCAAAGTTAAGCCACATAGGTAACTTCACATTACGTACTTCAATATTCTGAGTGATCGGCTGCGACAATCTAGCCCGAGAATCCAGCAACAGAGGCAGAGTAGCGATAGATTCAGTTTTTTCTTCACTAAAGGCCTTTCTTTTTCTGTTACTGTTATTACACCGCTCGTTCCCAGTGGCGTTGTCTCTTGAGTACTTTCTTTTTCCTTTACCAGCCCCAGAAAAAGGTTCCCCGCCGCTTTCAGTCGGAGAAACTGAACCCCCGGTAGCTGGTTTCGGAGCGATGGGTCTGAACCGGAGCATTATTCGGTTAACTTTTGACATATCATACGCGCTGCCTCCAGCATACCTAGCTATACTATATACTCCTCTGCCATCCATCTTATACACTCTCCCTCTAACTCGGTTTGTGTGTCTTTCAATAGGCACTCGTTGCAAAGGTTAAAGCCGTGCGGGAGCTCATGGAAGGTGGATGGAATTTATAGGGGATAATGACTAGACTCGTGTGAGGATGGACACGTGTGTAAACAGTAGTACAACATTGTATAGAAGCAATTGGTTGAAAAGAGCAACGTGGTTGTTCTGCGAGTGGGACCAGGAGAAGAGATAGCGAATGTGAGGATGTGATTGGGCTCCACCGGACAGCCAATGAAAACTAGAGGAGTGTTAAGTACTTACTCCATGATAGGGCACGTAGGCCTTGGCCTCGTGTACTGTGTAACGAGCTGTTGTTTGTTCCAGAAGAAGCACCCGTGGCTCAATCGGTATGGATGCAATTGAGATGCACTGTATTTCAAGAGTCTCTATAATTAGTAGGGGAAGATCGTGCCACGTTGACATTCCGAGAACGATTCGTATCTATGTTAGATTGAGATTCTGACGTCAGCTCTCGGAGGTCGATGACATTTCTCTTTTCTCCGTCGTTTGGGAACGGGAATGGACCGGTTCATTTTAAATTTTTGATAGAGATCAAGTACTTAAATACCCGTCATGTGAATCGTCCAATACGAAATTACATCCTTTTCCCTTTCTTTTTCTGTTACTGTAATTACACCGCTCGTTCCCACTGGCGTTGTCTCTTGAGTACTTTCTCTTCCCTTTACCAGCCCTAGAAAAAGGTTCCACACCGCTTTCGGTCGGAGAACTGAACCCCCGGAAGCTGGTTTCGGAACGATGGGCCTGAACCGGAGCATTATTCTGTTCTCTTTTCAGATTCTGACGTCAGCTCTCGGAGGTCGATGACATTTTCTCTCGTCTCCGTCGTTTGGGAATGGGAAAGGACCGGTTCATTTTAAATTTTTGATTAAGTGCAAGTACTTAAATGCCCGTCATGTCAATCGTCCAATCCGAAATTACATCCTTTTGCCTTCCTTTTATGTTACTGTAATTACACCGCTCGTTCCCACTGGAGTTGTCTCCTGAGTACTTTCTTTTCCCTTTACCAGCCCTAGAGAAAGGTTCCCCACCGCTTTCAGTCGGAGAAACTGAACCCCCGGTAGCTGGTTTCGGAGCGGTCGGTCTGAACCGAAGCATTATTCGGTTCACTTTTGACATATCATACACGCTGCCACCAGCATACCTAGAGCTATACAACATCCTTCTCTACCATTCATCTTATGCATTCTCCCTCTAACTCGGTTTGTGTTTTTTTCCATAGGCACTCGTTGCGAAGGTTAAAGCCGTGCAGGAGCTCATAGAAGATGGGTGGAATTTATAAGGGATAATGGCTGGACAAGTAGTTTAGCAGCGTAGAGAACCAATTGGTTGAAAAGACCAACGTGGCTATTCCAGCAAGTGGGACCCAAGAGAACAGAATGCGAAGGTGAGATGTGATTGGGCCCCACTGGACAGCCAATGAAAATTAGAGGAGTGTTAAGTACTTGCCCAATGATAAGGGACGTAGGCCCTGGCTTAGCTGTGTACTGAGCTGCTGTTTGTTCCAGACGAAGTACACGTGGCTCAATCTGTATGGATGTAATTGACATCAGATGTGTTTCGAGAGTTTCTATAATTAGTAGGGGAGGATCGTGCCACGTTGGCATTCCGAGAACGATTGGCATGTATGTTAGAGTGAGATTCTGACGTCAGCTCTCGGAGGTCGATGACTTTTTCTCTCGTCTCCGTGATTTGGGAACGGGAAAGGACCGGTTCATTTTAAATTTTTGATTCAGTGCAAGTACTTGAGCGCCCGTCATGTCAATCGTCAAATCCGAAATAATTTTCCCATGTAAAATAAAAGGATACATGGGTGTTTTCGTAAAATGGTGACTGCTTGGTTGAAAGTGGAAAACATAAACTTAACGACTTCTATCTGTTTCTGGTTATTATCCAATGGTAACGGGAATAATATGCTTCTGTTGTTTTCAATCAAAAGAGGTTTCGCTGCAGATTTACCAGAATAAGCTCCACTTCAATCCACTTATAAATGCTGTGTACAATTTCGTTTTTTCTAATTTTTTTCATAAACAACCAAAAGCTCTTTATGTAAAGAGTTACAAGGACAAGCAGTATGCATTTATTTGCAAGTCTGTTTCTGATTGGTTCTCTGAATGTGTGATGTCTTTCCACTGTCGTTGGCTGATTAAAATGAGAGTTACGGTCCAGAGATGTACGAAAAGCAGATGATAAAAGAGCCGAGGACAATCATCTTAAGCAAGAGAGTGAAAACTTATTTACATTATTTGTGTATTTCATATTATTATTGTCTGGTTCACACATGTTTCTTTTTTGGACAAAGATTATTAATAATAATTTTTTTTATTTTTTTTCATTCCAATCTTCGATAAGAAATCTAAAGCCATTCTTTAGACATTACTAATAATTTGGCAACACAAATAAAATCAAATAAGTAAATTATAAAATTTTAAGGTTTTAAGACTTTCTTTTAGTCGACTGATTATGCTGCAATAGCAGTATTTAATTAAAAAATTCGTACTTAAAAGTAAATTATTGGATAATCGACCAACAATCCCTTTGATTATTGTGAAAGAATCTAGTACCATATATAAAAGAGAGAAGGTGCGAAGTCATCTCAAAATGAAAAAATCGAGGCGTTTATCAAATAGCTCATATTATTCGAGATTTATTGAAAATTTTATATAGACCAATCACAAATTTTTAACAAAAGAAAATTAATGAGATAATAAATGATTCAGTTTATAAGACTTCAATAACAGCTATTTAAAGAATTCAACTGCTATAAAAGTATGTTTACAAAATAAAAAATAATTTTTAAAAAATTTAATTCAAACCTTAAAAGAGTTAATTTAATATATTTAAATTTTAACTTTATCTGTTTTTGACTTTTTTATTTTTTTTAATTATTTAGAGGGTTAAAGTCTAATTATTAAGTCTTTAATTTTATTTATTTAATTAGATTAAACTCTAACTATTTAAGTCTTTATTTATTTAAATTTATTTTAATTTAAATATTGTTACGCGAACTAAGATTTTGTAGTCTAACTAAAAAAATACATGTCTATTATTGTGTGATATTACGAGTCCTTATTTGAATAAATTTGTGATTTAAAGCCTTTATAAAAGAATTAAGTATTCTATTATTTAAAAATTTATTATTGAATAAAATTTAAAAGCTATTGAGTGAGAATGTTTCTCTTGTGTTTTTAAATAAACTATTACAATTTTTGTGGTGTCCTTTGTAACATAAGTTATTGAAACAAGTTCTTCAATGCTTCTAGGGTTACTTCTAGATTTGTTGATATTGACTTTCTTGGATTGTGATTCAATTTATTCGTAGGTATTAACGTTGTCTAAAATTTTAAATAAAAAAATAAAAAATAAAGTCGTCATCTATTCAAATAATGGTAAAATAAATTACTTAAAAAAATTAAATTTTAAGTTCAAAAGGTTGATTAAGTGTAGGAAGGTGTTAGGGCGTTGATTAAATGTAATGTGTGAGAAAATGACTATGTTGTATATCTCTCAGCTGTAATCACATTTAGGTTAAACATAAAATTGTAGTAATTTTATCGAATTTTAAAAATAAAGTTAAAATTATATTATTAAATTTTTTAATTTTTTATATTAATATTTAATAATTAAAATTTTATTTATAGTAGATGTGATTTAAAAATACTACAGAAAAATACAATTATCTCTTATATATGCTAGTTTTATAAATTTTATGAAATCATTGGTTCGTTAGGAGGACACAATATGTACGTAAACTAACACAAGACAGCACTCAGACAAAGCTAAGCTGCATTATCATTTTTGTATGAGAAATTGATTAAAATGACTATATTTTGACATTTATTTATAAAAGAGACCATATATAAAAAAAAAAAAAAAAATTTCATAGTAAATTAAAAGTATCCTTTTTGAACAAAATTGCCCTATAAACAACACTTTTTAAATTTTGAGCCATCAATATAATATGTATTCAAATAATTATGATAAATAAAAAATTATTTGATAAATATTTAAGAAAATGCATAAGACTTATTATAGTAAAACCAAATTATTAATTCTTTTGTGTGCGTAATATTGTCACTTCAATAAAAAAAGTGGTCTGGTGTCATTGTCTTCAAAATAATACTAGCTGTCATCAATCTATATATATTTAAGAATATAAAAGCTAGTTAAAGTATATAAAAATTATGTAAACTGCATTAAAATCATGTTCAAATTCAATATTTTAAAAATAAAAATAAATAAAACACATCCAGTTTAATAAGGCATAGATTTATATGTAAACTAAAACAAAAAACACAACTTTTAAAATAAGTTAAATCCTTATTTTCAAAATTAGTTAATTTTTATTTTTGAAATCAGTCAATTTTATTTTCAAAATTAATTAAATCTTATTTTTAAAATCAATTAATTTTTATTTTAAAAAATCGTTAAATTCTATTTTTAAAATTAATTAAAATTAATTTTTAAAATAATTAAATTCTCATTTTTAAAATCAATTCAATTTTTATTTTTGAAATTAATTAAATTTTTATTTTTAAAATTAATTAAATTTATTTTTGAATCAAAAAAATTTTTATCATAATTTTTTGATAAAAAGTATTTTACTTATAATTAATATTATTATTTTTTATATTTAAATTATAATATAATATCTAAATTAATATATGTAATGTTTATTTTTTTTTTAAATTTTTAAATTTTTTACAAATAAATTAGAGTAATTAAAATCAATGATATGAATTTATATATTTGAAAAGTTTATAAAATTCATTTGGATTTATTATATTGTGTCGCCCTCAGATGGTTTGTATTACTGTTGATTGAGAAGTATTGACGCAAGAGAATGTGAGAAATTTAGTTTGAAATGGAGAATTTTAAAAATTATGTTTGGATAAGTTATAAAGTTAATTTTGTTTAAAAATATTTTTTAATTAAATATGATTTTTTTTTCTTTGGTTGTTTGATCACTTTTAAAAATAAAAAAAATATATAGTTATTTTTGTAGATGCCCTTTTCGTACCGACCAAGCATTTATTGTCCATCGAATCTTTAGCCGTACAGATTTAAGTTCAGTAACATCCATTATATTACGTTCGATTTGTGGACCTGTACCGGATAGTGGAGTGGACCGCTATGATTGGCCATTTTGTTCAGCTCGGGTCCACGCCAAACCTTTACCTTGGCGAAATTATTGAAAAAGCCGTACGCCTGCCTATATTTCAAAAACCAAGCAATATACATATATAAACAGGGCAAGACTACGGTGCATTCAAATATTCTACAATCTTTCATTTTTTTGATATTTTTTATTATTATTTTTGATATTTTTGTAATATAACATAAAAAAGTAAAAGATTATAACAAAAGAATTAAAAATGCACCGTCCATCCAACTGCTTCCTGTCATAAGCCAAATGTGAAATAGACACGAATATTTACCATTTGATAAGAAAAAGAAAAAGAATAAAGTGAGGCAAAATGAGGCTGAAGTTGCTTTAATATATTACTCCATAAAAGTCGTGTTTAGTAGGACAGTTGGCATGGAAATAGAAGCCCCGTTTTTAAAGTTCTAAAAGTTGCAATGATTGACGTGACCTGTTGTAATGATATTGGTTGCCATTTGGTTAGAGTCCTCTTTTCCTTATTTTGCGTAATGGCGGAGAATTTCGTTCTCGCTATTATTATTCAATATAAATTTAATACGATTATATAAATTTAAATTTAAAAATTTTAATAAAAATAATAATCGAATTATATTTATATTATATAATTAATAATTATATTGAATTTAAATTTATTTTTTTGAATTTATTTATATATTTATAACATAATTAAAATATTATAATATAATTAATTAAATAAATAATTATACTTAAATAAATAATTATATTTAAATAAATAATTATTTAATATAATAATTTTATTTATTTATATTTTAATATTTAATTT
>JAWDEX010203240.1:506-11377 GCA_035221805.1 Trichilia hirta
TTAGACTTCTGCATACAAGTTAAATAGCTATTTTAATTTTTCAAATGTTCTTCTCTAGTAATAACCAAATGACAAAAATTTGAAAAGAGCTTTTACCATTTAAAGGCCATTTGGGTAAATAGAGAAATTATACCTAATGGGCACCTAATTGGGTATAATATGGAGATATAGAAAGAAAAAAAATGTACATCAGGCTACGGAAAAGAAAAAGCTGATCAAACTTTGAGAAAGATAAGGGGAATAGTCTACCTGGTTAGCCAAATTATAAAAATGGATCATGTTGCGCATCATCCAAACAGATTTGTAGAAAGGGCAGAATTTGTCATATCTGTTGCAGACACAACAAAAGAACAGTGACGTACAAGAAACAAAAGAATTACTAACAAATTTACACTTTGTCAAATCACTGATATGATTAAAAAAAAAAAAAAAAAATAGATGCTTCAGACATTAAATTCTACACCGAAGACTTACGTAGTAAATGCATTCTGAGCTAGATAGTCCTCCCTCAAAAGTTTAGCGACTTCTAGGGTAATCTTATCTCCTTCAGCCAAAGCATCCTTGCCTACAAGCTGCAGCAATTCAAGTAGAGATTCAGAGATAAGAAAATAAAGTAAAATTCACTGAAACTCACTGAATACCATTACCCCACAACAAATGACAAGTGTAGGACAAATCTTAAATCTTCTTGATTTCACTTTGACAAAAGCTTGGGCATTATGTAGTCCTATGATCAGTTAACAAAACTTGCTTCTAAGCCAGCCATAGGTTGCTAATTATTCAAACTCTTTTGTTTTGTTTAGGGAAAGGGAATCACAGTAGCCATCAAACTTTCTCAGCTATGAATTGAAACAGCAGAAAACTGTAGAAGTGTCAAAGGCTGAAGAAACATACTTGCACAATTTCATTTAGGTCATCTTCTCTCTGCAGCACCTCTCGGGCCCTAGTCCTGATGTTTATAAAATCTGAATCAAATTGTTCGTAGAAAGCCTCCAATGCCTAGAAACAGTATAAGCAAGCAAATAAATATCTTATCTGCTCTGACAATAGGAGGATGGGAAGCTGCTGAAGAAAAGGTCTAGAATGTTGCATAAATCAGAGAATAAGCGGATTCAAGAACTTACATTTGCATACTTCGAGTAGGAAATAAGCCAGTTTACAGAAGGAAAATGCTTTCTTTGGGCAAGTTTCTTGTCCAGACCCCAGAAAACCTGCATAAAGAAATTAAAATTAGCAAAGAGCAAGAAGTAATAGGCCCTCGATACAGGAGCATCCATATGAATGGTAATAACCACTCTTGATGCTTAAAAGCTGGTTATGTTCATCGATCATATCATGCCGCAAGCATTAAAGAAAAATAGTGAAATAAAGATCAAACCAGTACAACTGAAGTAAATCTAACCAATTCAACCATTGGGAGAAATCAAGTGGTAAATTTAAGGTACATAATGATGCAGTAACCACTCTTTGTTACAGGTTTGATAAGGTGACTTAGTTTATTCTTTTGATGCGAAATAAATATGACAGCCACCTTCTCATTTACCTGGACAATGCTAAGAGTTGCAGAAGTCACAGGATCTGAGAAATCTCCTCCTGGAGGAGAAACAGCACCAACAATTGTGACACTTCCAGAACGATCTGGTGAACCAAGACATCTAACTTTCCCAGCTCGTTCATAAAATGAAGCTAAACGTGATGCCAGATAAGCAGGATATCCACTATCAGCAGGCATTTCTGCCTGTAAGAAAACAACAAAGTTACTATTAGAGTAAGCCAAAATCAGAATACATATATACCTATATGTTGTCCTAGACAAAAATGCAAATGAAATTGAGTACAAAAAGGATAATAATAAGATCATTAAAATTGTGCATATTTCTTCAGTCTCCTTGTCAATGGTATTCAACCCCAGATTCATTATTCAGATGCTAAATCAATGGTCTTATTCGTAGCAACATGTCCTTGGACTATTGCCAATTGAATAACCATCATGAATTTAGGCAGACAAACAATTCTCTCTGGAGCTCAATTCAACTACACAAATCCAAACATGAAACAGTTTATAAAACTTCAAGCTTGAAGAAATCTACTGACTTCTTAGCCATTTCCCACAGTACCAGAATGCTACATATGTCTTCATCAACCATGACATTGAGCTGCTAGTAAAAATAATGGTCACTCGTATATTTGAACAACCTCTTTAGATTTATTCTTTCTACATTACAGTTTCCAACTGCTTAGATAATTGCTTTTACAGTTCTTGCTTCCATCGGTCTTGCTTTCTTTATTGAAAGCTGGTTGACATGATTACAGACACACTGATGTTTCATCGTTGAAAACTTTTCAGTTCCTAATAAAAATAAATAGATAAATAAAAAATAAAATAAAAATGTATGCTTCAGCCTCTAATATAGTATTACTATGCAAATTTAGCACACATTATCAGAGACCAAAATTGGTTCCACACAAATATTAGCATAATTTTGCAAAACCATCTCTTATTGAGAAAACAAAACAACAAACGCCCAAAATTGTTAAACATTGAGCAAAGCTTTTGCCATTATGAGGCTTACCAGTCGTCCTGAAATTTCACGCAATGCTTCTGCCCACCGAGAAGTTGAATCTGCCATCATACTAACATTTAACCCCATATCTCTGAAATATTCAGCTATGGTGATTCCTGCCAATCCATATTCACACAGTTGAAGAAGTATCAACACAATGCCCAACATTAAAAGTTGATTCACTGTCAGAGCCTAATAAAGTAACAGTAATAGCAAGGCTTTCAAAAATGACTCTTGCTTATCATCGCGAAGCAACTAAAATTCCTGTTTGCAAATAATCTTTGATGAACTATCTAATGTGTCAATAATTTTACATGCTCAACTAATGAGGCTTACCTGTATAAATTGAAGCCTCACGAGCAGCCACAGGCATGTTAGAAGTGTTGGCCACAAGTGTCGTACGCTTCATGACAGATTCTTCACGACCATCGGGCAGTGTCATTGTCAATTGAGGAAAATCCATAAGCACCTGCATAATTGGTCACCTTGAATCAAAATGCTCCAAGAAAATTAAAAGCCATGAACAATAATCAAATTGAAACAAGCACTTACCTCTGCCATTTCATTTCCTCGCTCCCCACAACCAACATAAACGACAGTATCAGAATTGGAATACTGCATGTAAATGGAACACATCATATACACTATAGATTTTTTTCTCCAAAAAAAATCAAGAAACGAATTAATTTTCCTTCATCAATTTTATCAGGGACAGAAGAAAATTAGAGATATGCCAAATTCACCTTAGAAAGAGCTTGGCTAATCACAGTTTTCCCACAACCAAATGCTCCAGGAATAGCACAAGTCCCACCAAGAACTGAAGGGAAAAGGGCATCAAGAACACGCTGAAATGGAATGAAGTCAACAGGATTGCACATCTTTCATAAGAATAGTTGTCAGGAAGAAACCACTTATTTACTCTAAAATAGTTACCTGTCCTGTAAGCAGCGGGGTATCAGCAGCAAGCTTTGAAGCAACAGGCCTTGGTGTACGCACAGGCCAAGTCTGCAGATGTTAGAAACACAAAACAAGAATTTAAAATTTTGCAGTTCTGGAATCACAAATTAGGCTTTGGAATTTTAATCATAACAACAAAGTTACATACTTGAAGCATTGTAAATTTCTTTTTGACACCCTGGAACTCGAGCTCCAACACAGTATCCTGCAAATATACATAAGAGTAGAAAACACTTGCTGAGAAACATATACATCAAATTTTCTCAACTCTTGACCTTCTTCCTAACATCATAAAATGCAGTAACAAGATAAATTGCAGTGCAAACCTAAAAGAATTCATCTCGATTTTGTAAAATAACTCTACCCACACTTTTTACCAGTACCACTCATCACTTTTATCACTTCCTAATAAGTGCCCAAATCACCTCTCTAGACCATCCTCATTCAATTCCCCAATTTCACTGCTTGCAGAAATAAACTCCATAATGTACAAGTAGAGTAGATTAGGTCAAGGTCTCTGAAATTACCAGACCGAAGTCCACAATCTCATCAGTGTTGTTTAACAGTTAAAATGACCTGATCAGCACAACAGTGTTGAAACAAGGCTAACAAAGCCAGATGTAATCTTATTTTGTTGAGAAAATTAATTTCCTCAGTACATAGAAATGTATAAATATGACCCCAAAATAATTCTCTGGCAGATAAGATAGAACCTATCAAATAGCAAAAGATAAAAATAATTCTAATTGCACCACATATAAAGAGTTGTGGCATATAATATGAAATAATCAACTTAACTACAAATGATCAATCACTAAAAGGAGTTGAACAGACGAACCTTCAATGAATATTGACCAGGAGGTGCAATGTAAGTCACTTTCCCCATAGAATCAGGAGGAAGTGCAACTTGGTGCTGCATTAGAGTGTTCTCAAAGACAGTCTGCATCCAACAATAATAGCCTAAATCTTAGATGAAAGTTCATGCTACAAAAAATGTACAATTGCACATCTAGTCAAAAAGGATTAGTCAACACAAAGTTCAATTCCAATAAACTTACAGCATAAAAGTCTCCACCAGTTAAAAGATCTCCCTCACCTGCAATCAGTAAATTGGAAGAATTTACGAAATATTCAATAAAAAAATTTCAAATTTCAGATTAATAGATAATTACATCCTAAAAGCAGCTGTAATTAAATATTCATTCATTACCTATTTTTTTAGGTTGAAATTCCCAAAGTGCATCTCTGTCAAGGGCAGGGACAGTTACACCACGAGGGATATACACATCACCAGATATTCTAGCAATGGTTTTCAAAGGCCTCTATCATAAATTAGAAACAACACATAAACAAGTGCGAAACTTGAATCCACATCTATGATTTATGAATCTAAGTATGTACAAGTACGTATGAGGTTTTCGAGATACAGATCCAGTCAAACCTGAATTCCATCAAAAATATTTCCTAAGATTCCTGGCCCCAATTCCACTGAGAGAGGCTGCAACATCAACAGTAATTTATTAGCTAGTACAGTTGCCTCACCGGCCAGAAAAGCAGGAAAAGACAATATAATAAGGTCACCTTGTGAGTTCGTATAACGGGGTCATTCACCATCACACCAGTAGTTTCTTCATAAACTGAAATATAAACATTAACGAATTTTCTAGTCAATTTAAAGACCCCATCACAATATATATTCTGAAGATGGAATTTCAACTGACGACAATACTCCTAATGAAAAACATAAAAGACGATACAAAATAAATAATTAAATAAAACAGAAGACCTTGGATTGTTGCAGATTTTCCTTCCAACCGAATGATTTCACCAATCAAATTATCTTGTCCAACACGGACTAATTCATACATAGCAGCACCACCCATGCCCTCTGCAATCACCACAGGTCCTGATACCTGTTTGAATAATATTTGACAAATACGACAGTTCATTAAGATGTGGTAACCCTGATACATAAGCAAACTATAAGACAATCAAATAAAATCAAAATCAAGTTCACACACTGATATCAAGGCAATGACAATTTTAAAAAAGGCCAGTAAAGACTAATTGCTATGAAATCCAACAATGAAGTGGTGAACTACAGTTTCCTCTTCATATCAAAAGAAGGGTAGTAGGCACACTACAATCAGTAGTCTTTCAAACAATCAATTATACAAACGAAATCTAGGTCTGTGAGCTAGCATACAAGAATATCAAACACAAAAAGAAAAGATAAAGGCCATAAACTTGGAACTAAAAACTCTGAATCTGAATCTATGACATATCCTACCATATACCCCAAGAACTGAAAATACGGCACTAGCAAGTAAGCAACAAACACCTTTGATTAGAACATTTGCCTGGCTGGAAGAAATAACAACAATAAAAATCAGTAAATAATTTTCATTCTTGAGTTAATTATCCTAATGTTAATAGTACTCTCATCCCATTTAATCAAACAGACTACTATGTTTCACCAAGCAAAGTAAATCATAATAGAGAGCCCTAAAAATACATCTTTTACTACAGCCGATACGTTATTTATCAAACATGCAAAATTCAAAAAATCAATAGACAGAAATCACTCCTAATATACTTCACCCAAATTCTAATTCAGAAAAGATCATATGACCAATCAACTTCAATAAAACAATAAACAGATCATAAACAAATCACTGAATAAGATATAACTTCAAATTAAACTTAAAATCCAAGCAAAAGATCGTCAGAGATTGAATTTGCGTATACCTTACGCACGTATCCGTACTCGCTCTCCTTGTCCGCATCTTCGAATGTGGTCAACTTTGCTCCGTACGAGGACTGCATTTTCTCAATTGAGCAAAACGACTACAAATTGTTCAGTTGATTCGAAAACAATTGTGCTTCAATTCTTCGATCAGATTGATTACAGAATCAAAACAAGATTGATTTGATTTAAAGTTAAACAGATGGATCGAAGCCAAAGAGATCTACAATCGAGAGAATTCACAGATGCAGTGACGTTAGTAATAGAGACGCGGAACAGAACGTGAACTCGTTTCTCAGATTGCGATGAAGTAATAAGGGACAAAACTAAATGGATTCTCTTTTTCTCTCCTAAGGGGATGATCAGGTGCTGAAGTTTACATTGCTAGTTTTACTTTGGTTGCTTAGAGGTAAAACGTGTCGGATCATGACGGGTTAGAGACAAGCATCAAGTGCTTCTCGGAATCGTTTAGTTCTAATGTAGGGTCTTGATATTGCCACGTAATTGGAATTTACACACGTAAGTCATGAATGGAATATATGGTGAGATCTAATTTTGTGCATGGATAAATGTTACACAGATCCTAACTATTTTTCTAAAATACATGTTGACCCAAGAACATATCTAAATTTTATTATTGAGTCTCATATATTTGGTTTATACAAATAAGTCTCATACAAATTAAGTTTTGTACATTTTCAAGACGCTGTTTTGCAATCCACAATTCTCCTTTTAAAATTGGTACGAGAAAAAAATTAATCCTTGATTTCTTATATATACGACATTAAATCAAACTATTAAATAATTCCTTGAAAACAAATAAATATAGTATTTAAATACAATTAAGTCTGAAATAATTATTTAAAGTAAATCAAGATAAATTTACAAACACCTTAAAGTTTATTCTTCAAAAAGGTAGAACCAATGTGTCAGTCTTTAGAATGTCAAAAATTTTCTTGTATGCAAATGTAATTATTCTTATATCTAGCATTTATGGTAGTTTGGTCATTTTTTTTTACTTAGTAGGCTGTGCTTGGCTATTTAATTATAAAAATTACAGCATTACTTTAATAAAAGTTAGGATATAATTTAAAACTGCTAATATTACTCTTTATTTTATTATGAATTTCAAGTTTCTTTGGTAGTAATTTGGCTGTTTATCATGGATAGAGGACTTATTTGATATAAAAGAATAAACTATATCATTATGTAAAAGAAAATAAAGTATTAGTATGCAAATGTTATATTACCCCAACGTTCCTTTGGTGGCAGCATCATGCCAAATTAGTGTAAGGTTACGTGGCACATGGTGAGTGTAATCTAATTTGTCACCATCTCCTTTATTATCAATTAATAATATACCTGCTCAGTACACACAATCATAACTCGTGTGGCTCGTGATTTCGTTAATAAGAGTATTAAGGATAAAAATTTATCTAAAATTTTATTTATATAAAGCAACGCAATAATATTTAGATATAAATATAAAAAATAAGTGTTATTTTCACTTAATTTTAAAAATAAGGTTATAAAAAATAATTAGTGATAGCAACGTTTAATTGAATTGACTTATTTTTTAAATAATATTTAACACTTTTAATTTTTATCTCATGACAGTCAACAGCTAACAGATCATTAAATTTCAAACTATGATCATTTTAAATTTTAAACAAATAAATCTTGCATGGGTACGATAGTAGATAAGTCCTTTCATTTTTTTAAACCTTTTGTTATAATATTTAATTTTTTATTATAATTTTTAATTCTTTAACTATAATTTTAAAAATATAATAAAAAATTAAAAATTTTAATAAAAGAGTCAAAAATTATAATAAAAAAGTCTTCAAAAAATATGTGAATTGTAAATATAAGTAGCCCAGCTCTTCCCAAAATAAGTATGTCTAAAAACACCAAAAAACCAAGTCATACTGAATGTTGAATTTAAATATGACATTCAATTACCAATTGTTTAATTTTTTTTTTTAAATTATCAATTCGAATATATTTAAAATTTTTACGACATTCAATTACCATTTGTTTTGAAGATAGAATTATAAGTTGTTTATGCCCAAATATGTGCTTGATTGGTAAATAATTGTTATAATTTTAATTATTATATTTCAAAATTATGAAAATCAGAAAATTAATCCTAATTCATTGAGCTATATTTGCTTGCGCAAAAAAATAAAAATAAAAATAAATAAATAATATTTTTATTGTTTTTTTTATTATTTTGAACTTTACGATCAATTAAGAATTTCCAAATTTCTTGGCATGTACTTTGTCGGAGAAAAGAAATCCAAATGAAATAAGATTTCATCATTAAGCAGGAACTTTCTTGGAAGTTTCCCAAGCTCCATTCCAATAATTCACGTATAGGCTAATAACAATTCAGTCCTTTTATTTCACACAATTACAAATTAGATCATACTTTAATTATTTATGACAACTTAATCTATAACTTTAGCTATTTCTAAAATTTTTCGTATTACATAAGACTTTGTAAGGATTAAATAGCTATATCAATTAAAACTTGACGAGGGATTGCGTATGTATGGCAAAATATCCTAAGCTTGTCATTTTGCAAGACTTTTTACTTAGTTTTAAAGAGACAATTTTAAAGAGATTTTTAGTTTATTTTATTTACTTTTTAAGTTGTGGCAATGTCAATGCTTGAGGAAGGTTTTTAAGAGTTTTTTTTGTAATGCATTTAAGGATAAATCTTAATAATTTTGTTACGCTCCTATTCGTTAGGTCCACACATAACAATCACCACAAATCTTCTGATAAAAAACGAGATTGCATATATGCACAGAGAAATTTTAAAATTTTTCGAATCCAACTAAGGATTCATGCGATAATATAATGTTTTATGAATTTTAAATTCATACTTTTTTCAGATGATTGACTTGATAAATTACTAAACAAACCCGCATCTCTATAGTATCGACACGATCAAGAATCAATAGCATTTCAAAGTGCTAGTTCCCTTTCTTAACTCTTTTTATGTTCGTTTCTTATTTCTTTCTTAAAGAAAAGCTCTCATCAAAACGTAACTCTAAGCACACCATTATAAAAGGCATTAAAACATGCTTTTTTATAATACAAATTAAGATTTCTATGGGTTTGAGTTCAATGAACCCATTAATAAGTAAATACGACCTATTGTATGTATTTAAACATGGTCTTACAATTAAGGCCAATCTATTTAATTAAGTTTAACTAACATATTTAGTTAATCTTAATTAATAGACTCAACCCAAATATAATACCCAATTTACATTAAGAGTTCATGAATTTTATAAATTTATCTCATAAATTTATACATACATTATTTTCGATCTTATATGCAACCCAATAGGTTCTTAAAACGTTGGTAGTAATACTATAATCTGATTATAGTACTATAAGTCATAAGCGGTGTCTAGCAACACATTATAACTACCTAAGTGATGAGAATGTGAATGGTTCATCATCACTTTAATCCATGGCTAATGTTATCATATAGTTTAATCCTTTTATCCTTGACACTTAATTAAACACGAGATATGAAATGTGTCACTCTCGTAAAATTTAATCTTTATGATTCTTTGATATCTAAAGTATAATTATCTAACCAAATGAGATCAATATCCCTATATTGATTCATTTGAGCATGGCCATGCATTTTTATAATTATACTCAATCAAAAGGCCTAAAGGTATCACTCCTATTCTATAGGAAAGACAAATCCTATCTTTATCAAATATATCCTTCTGTATAATTTATGATATATCCAATTATTTTCTTTATAGTCTATCCTATTATGGATGACATTTGAAAATATTAAAATATATCATTCATAATGTTAGGAACTATGATAATCTCAAGTCAAAGGATCGCATACACTATTATTACTATGAGAATCACTTATAAAACTTATATAATAATCTATGTATTATTCTCATGATAGGTTAGTCCAGTACATTAGTTCTCTAACTTGTACTCATGTGTTGATTTTATATCTTATATCATGATACATTTCATGTTATCATTAATCACTATACATACTAGACTTAATGTATTATTATTGCCTAGTAAATAATAACAATTGACTAGGGACGTTTAAGAATAGTGTTCTACTAATTAACCTTCTAGTCTAAGGATATTATTATATTTATTAAAACACATAGGTATATAATAATAAAATATTATGTTAAATTAACAATGTCATGATATATAACTATGCCAAATATCCAAAACCATGATTGGATCTTAGGGCATGTACCAACAATCTCTCACTTACATTGAATCCAATCTCTCGTGTATCTAATACCAAAAGATCTAGTATAATGATCATTCTTTTACTGTGTCAAAGGGTTCAGCAATAAGTTAGTGATATTATCATTTGTTGGTACTCTGTATATCCTTACATCACCTCTTTTGATGATCTCCCGAATGAGATAAAAGCGCTGAAGTATATGTTTGGATCGTTGGTGAGATCTTGGTTCCTTTGCCTATGTAATAGCTATATTATTATCACAATAGAGCTCTATAGGGTCTGCATGGCTTGGGATAACCCCTACTTTAGTAATGAACTGCTTTATCTAAATAGCTTCTTTTAC
>JAWDEX010203251.1:0-39927 GCA_035221805.1 Trichilia hirta
CTATCACTAGTATGATTGGATAGAAGAAGAAGCATATACATATGAATTGAAACACTTTTATTATTAATAAATATGTATAATACATATCTATAGTAACTTAATACGATATGCCCAAAACTGACAACACTAATGGTTTTAGGGCATACAACACTAATAGAATATTCATAACTTGAAAGTTATTATTAGGGTTTGACAACAAATATCTGGAGTAATTTTTTAGAGACTAATAAGAGTTTTCTGCCAAGGTGGGCCTTTCTGGTACTACCATCATTCTATGTTTCTTAAGAGGGGTAGAATATTTTTCGTTAGGGTCGACTACCAAATGGTCTAAGTAGTGATTCTTCACCAAAAGTTTAATTTGCTCCCTTAAGTAGAAACAATTGTCTGTAGTATGCTCATAACACCCATGATATTCGCAGAATCAACCATTGGTGGCTTTGGCCCTTTTTAATTTTGATAGGATCGGGTCCGCTACATAGAGCTCATAGTCCTTTACATACTAAAAGGCCTGTGAAAGGGAAACACTTAGGCGAGTAAAGCCACTTTTACGTAGGCATGCCACAGGTTAAGGCTCCTTGCTCAAGGCGAGCCTTTTGACAATGGTCCTTTTTTTGTCGAGTTGGGAATACCTATTGCTCTCCTCTTTCCTCCTGACCTTGCACTGGTCCCGATTTCGCGCCTCTATTTTCAAAAAAAATATCCCTTCGTGTTGTTGGGGATGATTCATTCTCTCCTCCTGTCCTTTTAGGGATATCTAATTTTTTATATTTATTTCATTAAATAATTTCCTTTACACATCCTCGTATGTGACGACCGATCACTTATTAATAGCATACTATCCCTTTTCCATGTGAAGCCCCTTTCTTAGGCCTTCTAACGTAAATGGGTGATAAAAAGCCCCCAACTCAATTACCTTTTTATGATACCTTGATACAAAACTCCAAAGGCTTTTGTTAGGGCCCTACCTTAATAGCAGAAGTGCGCTCGTATTGCAGGTTGTCTGTATGGCGACTCAAAATTCTTTTTCAAAACTTTAGCTTAACTACCGAAAACTCCTAATGGTTCCTCTAGAAAAACTCCTGAACTATATCTTAGATCATCCCTCCAGGGTTAATAGGAATAACCTACACATTTGGGGCTCACTAAGCCCCTAAATATATATCATTTCCTTCAATATATCTAGTTATAGTGTGGGGTCAATTTTTCCTGTGTAAACTGCGATTTGAAGGATCTTAAATTTTTTTAGTATTATTAGTACTAGTATGTCTTTGGTGAAGGAAGAGTCACTAACCTTCCCTGTCTCAACATTTTTACCTGAGCTTCGAACAAGGCCGATCTTTATCCCAACTCCAACTTCTTCCAGTATCTTTCTAAGATAAGCCTCCAAAACTTGCATTTCAGCAAGGTGAGCACTGCAGTCTCTGGATGTAATTTTATTAAACTATAATCTTAAGTCTATCATGGTGCGTCTTAGCTTCGCACTTAGTTTAGTGCTTATCCTAAGGCTGTATGGAGTTTAAGACATCAATGACTTACAATCCATATTCACACCAAAATCGGTATTATAGCTAGCTTTACCTTTTTCTTTCTACAAACTAGTAAGTCAAACATTTTTCTTAATAGTAAACTTAGTTGGATATTAGGCCTTTAGGCCCCTTTCCAGTTGTAGATGGCTAGCCATTGTATTTGAAACTTTTGACATGGTTTGGCACTTTTTCTAGCTGCGCTATTCCTGAACTAACATCCTTAACCTCGAGGCTTCTTTTTTCAACTACCTATTTTTCTATTCTAGCTCGAGCATCTTTTGATCATTCTTCGATCGTACATTCTTATACTCTTTTGACTCTCTTTCCAGCTTTCGTGATCCATATTCTTTAGTTTTGACGACTACTCTACCTACCAAATGTGTTGCAATGTGATCTTGTATCTTATTTTTGTTAGATGACTTCATAATATCTCTCCAATCATTAAGATAGACCAGATTCTCGTCCTTTTTTTTGTATTTTTTAAAAAAAATAGTTACGATTGTGTCCTGTCATTTGCACATAAAATACCTTATAGAATTCTCTGCGAAAGCTTTTAGTTCGGTTCTCACATATGGCGCCAATTGTTGATAACCTTATTCGTTCGCTCTAACAACATTAATTATAAAATCTGTATGGTGCATTGAGTTTTTTACCCTGGGAGAATTTAGGCATCAACACTGTCGAACGTAAATTTTAAATCAAAAACATAAAACTTAAAATATAATTTTATTTAGAAATCTAATTTTAAGTTTACGTTGTTTCAAATGTTATGTTCTAAGTTTTTAATTTTATATTTTGGATTTTAAAATTTATTTCTTAAGTTTAAAGTTTAACTATATACATGACTGCTCCAATGTACATAATCAATTCTCTACAAGTAAACCAATTTATTTCAGCTTTTCATCTTTCATCATTTTGAAATAATATTTTTTTCTCTTCATAATCTTTTCTCTCTATCAGAGCTACACAATCTTTTCTAGACGCCAACATATCTTCAATAATAAATTTCAACAAAAACATAACATACTACTTCGAAATGCATATGCTCTTACTCAATAAAGCTCTTTATATCAATTTATATCAGTCTGAGTATCATCAACTACCTCTTTCAAACAAGGCTAACACTCTCACTAAAACCAGCAATTGATTCTTTTTTCCTTTCTTACTATTTTTATACAATAAATGAAAATTTTAAGACCAATTTTTTTTACAATCATACAACAAATCAAATTAATTAAACCCATAAACTAAATTACATAAGCAAAATACCCATTTTTTCACAATTATCTTATTTATAATATACTTTCATAACTTACAAAAATCAAAACCCACTTTTACTTTATCAAACTATCAGTGTAGTATGTCCTAAAATTATTCGTATTGTCAATTTTAGATATTTTATATTAAAATATTATTTATAATATGTATTATATATATTTATAAATAAAAAAATATTTATTATTCATATGTGTTTGTTGCTTCATCTTTTTAATCATATTAATAGTAAAGTATGCATATGAGTTACCTAGATAATTTGATTGTCTAAATTATTTCTTACAAAAATATTATCGATCAGACATCGATATCATATAGTAGGCATACTAAATATTTCTGGTGAATATTATGAGATAATATTAGTATATATGACATGATAGTCATTTTATTAAAATATTAATATGGATTAACAGTCAAAAAATTATTTTTTAAATATGACCAAAGTTATAACAAAACATATAAAAATATATTGTCAATGATTAATCATATGATTGTACTAGTGTGTGAAGTACTCTTTTAATCTAAGATATTATAATTATTATTTGATATAAATGTACATAATTTATATAATACATAAATGTGAGAATAATCACTTCTAATACAAAAAAGTCAATTTGGTCATTATATCGAAATATGAATGACTAATACCATATTAAATTTGAAAGATTATAATTAATAACTTATATTTGTTCTTATTTAAAAAGAGAATAAATATTATTCATAAGAGAATTAATACTTTCGAAAATAATATTAAGCCAACGGTTTATATATTAAATAATTTAATAAATTCAATAACTTTATAAATTAACCCAAACCTAACTTAAAGTAAGTTATTATATTTTATTAATATTTAAAAATAAAAATAAATTTATTTAACATAAGTTTAACTAGGTTTAGGATAAGTTTGTTATTAAAATATTTAATGAAGACAAACTTATTATTTTGTATTTTATTTTTACAAATTTTATATGAAAAACTTTATGACTTATTTATTTTTAAATTAAATGCCAAATATAGTTTATTGAATAATATAATAATATAAATAAGGGTCAATTTTTATTTTTTATTAATTAAAAAATAATTACCTAAAAATCTAAAAAATTCTCTCTCTCTCTCTCTCTCTTTCTCTCTGCCAAATAAGGATTCATCACAAGGGTTTAAACTTTTTTGAAGGTTTATTCTTTATTCATTATCACTAAAAGTCAGTGATTTTATAAATTAATTTAATTAATTTTATGATTAAAATTTTAAATAAATTATTAATGCATACTTCACCCTAAAAATATACTTCCGTATACCATACGAAACAATATATAAACAATGTTGACTGTCAACATTATTCTAAATAACATTAGTTAGTCATAGTGATTTGTGTCAATTTAAAGTAACAATGACCAACTAGTCGGCGTCGGTCGCGATGATAGGAGGTCACAATGCAAGTCATTCAATGCAAGGGGAGGTGGCATTGGAGGGTTGAGAGAGAGAGAGAGAGAGACCGCTTGCTTAGCCAGAGTGGTCTTACAAGGACTCCTACGTGATTGCGGTAATTGCTCGTGCTAATTCAATGTTGGTGCTTAATTTGGTCGCTTGTGGCGAAGCGTGAGCTACTAGGTTGGGCAACAGATGCAAGAGAGAGATAGGTGATTAGGGTTTTTAAATTTAGAAAGAAATATTTTTTATTTAAATTAATTGTATGATATTTTTAATTATTTAAAATAATTTTATTTATATTTAATTAATAATATTTAATATCTTAGTTATTTAATTACTTGTTAAAAACAATTAAAGTTTGTCAGAATTTGTTTCATATTATATACCCTTCAGCAATTAATTTAAACGGTAGCAGAACTAACGTTGGGGGAGTTTTGAGATGTTTATAAAATAGTGGAGAATAATGGGATATTGGCCCTAAATTTAGGGGGCAAATGGACATTCTCCCCATCGAAATTAAAATACGAAGGTTTGCCGCACCTGATAATATTTGCACCGACCTCTTTATTATATTAGTTTGGTTAATATGTACTCCAACGCATCACTTTTGTCATACATGCATGTATAACCTATTAATATGGTTAATGTGTATTCCAACACATCACTTTTGTCATACATGCATATGTGCCATTAACATACTAGATCCATATTTAAATGAATATGTGCATGTGCATCACCAAATTAAGAGTATTCTTCCTTGTCACATTTTTTATTGTAAACAATATTATAAATTACTAAACTACTCGAAAGTAGATTTTTTGAGAATATTCTTACTTTATTAAAATAAAAATATATTTATAATAATCATTAGATTAATCTAATAACTATTATTTCATTTTTCTTATAAAATTACTTTAAAATATATTTTTTACATAAAAAATAATGAAATATAAGTTATTATTATCAATGCATCCTCATTTTAATGAAGTAAGGATAAAATTTTTCTCTAATGAAGACATGCATTATTACTTTATTAAAGTAAGAAAGCTATAATAATAGTGATTGAATTGGTATTATAACTTGTATTTCATTATTTTTTATGTAAAGAGTACATTTTCCACAAACATCAGTAAAGTGATTTTATAAAAAGGCAATAACATAAAGTTGTAGTCATTAAATTAATATAATAGTTGTTATGAACACATTTTTACTTTAATAATGTAAAGAAATTCTTATTAAAAAAAGACTCTCTCTCTCTCTCTCCATATATATATATATATATATTGATTTATTGATTTATTTATCTATCTATCTATACTACTTTGAAAAAAATACCAACGAAGTTCCACAAATCAAATGTCTATTCAGTAGTCAGCTGAATTTTTGAATTTGATCCACCCTATATTCGATTAATTGAATTGATAAATTTATTAAATTCAATGATAATTTGAAGTGATTGGATGTTTGCATTTTTTTTAAGATGTGAAAGTCCACTCTTAAAACATATATATGAAACACATTTTATAAAGTAACAAAAGGCGATTCACATGTACAATATATGATCAGCAATCATCTACTAATTCTTCATTATTTTTTACTACAACAACGCAACTAGGAGTAATTTTTACTTATTCTTCGTGGACTCTTAAGTGAAAACCTTTTTACAAATTCAGAATGTAGCTTGAGATAAGCCCTAAATTCATCCATCAACCTCTAATAAGAGCCAAACCAATTGCTGTGATTATAATGGTTGAAGGAAGGCCAAATTTCAAATGGGTCCAAAAGGAGAGAGTATATCCTGAGGGTAGAGCCCGACGTGCTTTCTCACACACAATCAAATTTGCAGCTGAACCCAACAACGACAAGTTTCCAGCAACTGTGCTTACCCATGCCAAGATTAGCCAAGCCTTTTTCTCTTCAGTTTTAGATAGGGATGCTGCTGAAGATGCAACTCTTGCTCCAAGAAGAAGAACTGAAAACAAAATATATATGTTTGAGTGATCCCAATTTGCACCATGTAATGAATTAAAAGAATGGAAATGCATGAGATATGAAAAGATATATATATGCACATATGCATTAACTTAATTACCGGTTGGTACATTTGAAGCAACGTTTGAAAGGAGAAGAATGACAAAGGCAAGAACTGAAATCCCGCCAATATGATTGATTCGTGCATGGGGTTCCATTTGTGTCCATAGAGTGCTGGGAATTCCGGTGTTATTAAAACCTTCGATTGTAATAAACATTCCGCAAAAGAATACCAGGAGAGAATAGGAAACCTGCATAATCGAAAAGAAAAAAGATATTGTTACCAATAGACGAATTTCAATGAAAAGACTAGTAGCGGAATTGCAGATTTTAGTTACCTTTTCTAGACATGGTCCAGCATCCTTGAAATCAAGAACTACAAGAACAAGTGCTGCTGTAAGTGCTGTCCATGCCATGTTTAAACCCATAAGCAAGGCAATCAACATTCCGAGAATAATTAGGTATGTGCAAGCTTTCCATGATAACCTCTTCAATTTCTCGTTCGTATTTTGGTACTTTTCTTCGGTGAATTGTTGTGGTATCCCAAGTTCCATCTGAGAAGACAAATCTTCATCTGCCACTTGATCTTTCGAAGCAACAGAGACTTTACATAGATCACTTTCGCTTAAACTTCTACGAGTTTTACTATTCTTGTCCATGCTATCATTTAGATTCGAGAGGTTCATGGATTCCGACACGGGATGACCCCATTGACATGTAGGAGGTTGCCCAGATTTAGGTGAGAAACAATATTGTGAAGTTGCACGATCTTGTGAAATCGCATCTGTAAATTCATTTTCTTCATCCTTTTTAACAGACAACAACTTCCAATACGTGCATAAAAGAATCAAAGCATTGACGAACACACCCATAAGCATAGAAGGAAGGAGTCCCAATAAGAACTGTCCAAATGAGATTCCACTTTGTAAGGCAATAACCAAGTTTTGTGGGTTTCCAATTGGAGTTGCAGAAGATCCAACATTTGCGCTAGAAGCCAAGGCAAGCAAGAAAGGATGAGGCGAAATACCATTTTGTCGAGCAACTTCCAAAATGAACTCGGTAAGAACGACACAAGTTGTATCATTGGTGAGCAAAGCACTTGAAATTGCAGAAACAATGCAGATTCTGCAGAGCAAGTCCTTTGCACCCCGACTCCTCCAAGAAAGCAACAAGCCCAAGTACTTAAACATGCCAGCTCTTTCGAGGTAAAAACTGACAACCATGGTTCCAAAGAGAAGGCCAAGAACTGAGAGATCAATAGCGGAAAATGCTTGCTCCGGGGTGATGATTTTGAAAATGATCATGAGTATAGCTCCAAGGAGTGAACCTGCAGTTCTTCCAATGGGTAGAAAAGGAACTGCGGGGAAAACTGCCAAAACCCAGAAAATTGCAAAAGCACATGAACCTAGAACCACTTGTTCAGTTGGAGCAAAGGCCATTTCTGCAAATTAGAATCCTAATTCCAAAGCTTTGCTCTTGAACTACAGAGGACCGTATTACTCTAGTGATGCCTAACGATAACTTTTATAGCTTTGAAGCAATATAGTGGCCCTGAAAAACGAAATGGACAATAACCTAAAATCAAACAGTATAAAATTATAGGGTTCACCAGTTACTTGAGAACAATGACTACAAAATATAAAGTAGTAACCTACTTAATAAAGTCACTTCAGTGGCTTCAGCTTTTTCCTTTCCATCCCATCGAATCTTTGAGTAGTAAAATATGTTAAAGAGGAAATTAATGGTTTACCAACTGAGATGTATCGATTGACGGCCACAATTTGTTGTTGATCTTATAATAAAAAATCAATCACTGCAAGAACGAAGAGAATTATGACGAGCAATGATATCTTAAATTTCTATTAGTGGCATACCATACCAGTTTTAATATTTCATTCAGTCACGTTATAAAATAAAACACAAGCATAGATTTTATTCGCTTGTCAGCCGAAGCATTGGCGATGAGTCAAAGAATTGAACCAATTACAGAGAAGATAATGAAAAGGAAATGTCTGGTGGGAGAATAGGAAATTGGCATAAAGGGGATTCATCATTCTATGAAGTGTGCAAGTTGTCAAATGCATCCAAGCTCCAGAAGAAGATATTAAAATATCTGGTTTTGAAAACATGTTGCATGATAATTGGGTCCAGTCAAGACTGAATATTCAGCAGAGAGTAAACGTTATTGAATATTCAAAACAGAGTAACCGTTATCGTCGTTAAAGTTTCTTCATCCAAGTAGGAAAAAAGCCATTTAAGTCCAAATTCAAACGTTTTTGTAACCAGATAATGATATTATAGAATGCATAGTTATTCGGGCAAGACCATGGTGGTGTCGGTGTGATACGAATTCCTAAAAAAATTTTATTACATATTTTAAATTTTTGTTATGTTTCTCAATTTTTAGATTGAATTTCCTATATTTTTGTTATATTTTTATAAGTTAAAAGTTATAATTAGGTAATTAGAACACAAGAATTAAAAAATACAATGAAAAATTTGGAGTGAGCTGCTGTACTGTAGCACGACCCATTCATATTGAGTAGCAATCAACTATCAACTTGTTCAAAAATTTCTCTGACAACTTTCTTGGATGGTACGAACGATGTGATATATAGCAGAGAAAAAGGCAATGGTGTCCTACTACAGTCCATTCTTCCATTTTGTACGTTTTTGTAGCTTTTTCAACTCTTCCAACTGCGAAACGCACAGCACAGCTGTTTTATATATTTTGACACTTTCGTAGTTTTTTCAATTCTTCCAACTGAGACACCCACAGCACAGCTGTTTTTATTCATTTAGCCCGTCAATTGTCAAAAGTAGATTGGCTTCTCTATGCATGCTTAATTAGAATATAGCCCCACGAAGTTGTAATGATGGAGCCTCGAGAGATTAAACCCAGCATTTTGTCAAGGTATTAGTAGCCCATCCCCAAAGTTCCACAGAAGAATTCCAGGACAGGAGAGCAAAACCCGAGCTCTATCAAGTGGTTGCATAAGTAGTTCTTGTAATTGTAACTTCCCATCTTTTGTGACTAGGGCAATAAGATCAAATTTTGTTAAGATCCCTCCCAAACATGCTTTGACAATAAATTTTGGTGCCAGCTTCATCATTTTTGTCTGATCATTGATGGAATATTCTCCTCCAAATACCATTGAAACAGAGCCTCGTTTTCTCTTTCATCTCCTAAGAATAGAACGGATTGAGACTAGAAATTGATCTAACAGATCAGAATATATCAGCAAAATGAAACTATATCAAACTCCGATGTACTCGAACAATCAATAACAACATGATAACTACCATCTTGTACATGTTGAGAACGCACAAAAAAAAAAATACAAGGAAACATTTGAGATGTGTAATATCTCAACACCGATGACATTGAGTGTGTACATTGAGCTGTTTACGTCCAGGATTTAGCTTTAGTAGGCATTAAAAAGCATCATATAAACTTCTCTTCAAAGATTTTAAGTAATTACTAATAAAATATAATCATTTCAGAAGACAATTGCAAAATACAGTCATCAATTTCACCTCTATGGTAACAAATATACAAGCCAAACCACAAAATCTTATTTCTTAGTGATGAATGTCAAAAAAATCAATTTCCAACCATAAAAAGGAAACGATTTAATCTTACAATAAACACAATTACAGGGTTGTTAAAGAATACAACACCATTTATAAATGTATTAAACTTACAGATAACTAGAAAACTAGTCATTGCCTGATAATTTATGTACATGTATAGTAAATAGTGTAATTCTCACCAAACTCAACTCAACCTTCTCTGATCAAAATCCCCTGCCCGTACTCGGCTAAACATCGACTGTTTGTTGGTCCTTGCGCGTTACAAACATCTTGTTGCATCCAAAAGCTAAATTGGTTATACTTGATCCTCCCATATCCTTGACTCTTCCCATCAATTTTTTTCTAAACAGTCTCCCACCTAATAATCCACTTTCATTGCTCTTTTTCAAACCCATTGCAATCTCCGACCACAGTTCTATATCCCCTTCTTTTCCACAAAACACTTGGTTTGCATGACTCTCAATCTTACATCCAAACCCTTCTTTCTTCTTCCCATTAGGTATTTTCCTCCTATGACCCAGACAAAACCATGTATTGGCATCCCCCATTTTCCTTAAATCCATATAATAAACCTCGCCTGAGTTAATACCAAATTTAAAAATGGCTGACAAATAATCAGATACTGTAACATCAGAAAAGCAGTCCACCCCATCCTTAATCTCCCACACAACATTTCTAGACCTTATGTCCCACAATTTGATATTGCCCAAAGTTTTAGAGATGTCACTATGAGAACCAGATGCCATAAGCAAATTCCGACTCGAAACCCACCTCAATTTTGTAGCCGGGATATCAGAATCAATAGCAGCACCATAAATCACATATGGACCAATTTCGACAACTGGTTTCAAACTATTACTATCATAAACCATAATAGAGTTGGAATTCCTACGACCTGACTCAAAACTAACAAATAGAAGTTCGCCTGACGAACCAATCGCTTGTACATTACAACTTGACCTAGTGACATTTTCCCAATTCAAAGTCTATTTCACAGACCCATTTTCGAGGTCAAGAACTTGACACCCGGAAAAATCAGTGGCCCCAGCCGCCGCAACAGTCGGAGATAACGCTAATAAAGAATCAATAGCAGTGAACTGCGTCGAGATCGTTGACTTCTTCCTCATCGACCAATCAAACGACGTGATTTTGTTTCCGTGACAAACATGAAGCGTCCCGTCATTCGTCGTCGCGATTGTGAGTCGCGTCCGTTCAACGGTAAAATCAAAGACTTCTCTAGATTTAAAGCGTCAAATTGAGACGAATTCGAATGAGAATTAATCAAAAGTGACTCGATGTCGTAAAATTTCGCTCTTGAATAAGGTCTTCAATATCAACAACTTTCGCCTTTGACTGCAGATTTCCGGTCCGTAAAAAAGACAGTAAGATGGAGAACAACTCAGGTTCCCGGTCGATGAAACGCTGCGTCGAGTCGGCAAGTTGGGAAAGAAGCGATTTGGGTCCTGCCGAAGCTAGGGTTTGTTTGGTGGTTTGGAAAATCTGACCCCCAACATCAATTGTAACAATGTTTGAATGAAGCATTGATTTTACAATGGAAGGCATAATGAACTAACTTGCCTTACAAAAAAAAAATTTGACTTTTTTATTATTATTTTTTTTTTTTCAAATTCCTAATTTCTGAGACAAAATCCCTCAAACTCCCGGCAGGCATAAAGCTGCCGTATGCATGCCGGGAGTCGTATATATAGAGAAGATAGCAAGTGATGATTGTTGAACATCTAGAACGAAGGTAAAATCTGTGTTTTGGTTCAAACAAAGCGGTGGGCAGTCTCGAATCTTAATTTTGCCCTGTTGAACATTTTTTTTTTTTAAATTGAAAGCATCGGTGTGGCGCAGCTTAACCGTCCAACTCGGACCATATCGTTGGAACAATTTGGCATTGGTACCCAATCACAAAAGAAATAATAATATACATAAATGTAAATTTAGTTTCGTTTTATTTATTCTTTTTATAATTTAATTATAAATTTTTGAAATATTATATTAAATGATAATAACATTTAGGTCTCTTTATTTATGTTTTTATAAATAAAAATATAATATTTACTAATATAAAGTAAGTTGTTAAGCTTATGAAAATACATGAAATACCATTTAGTGTACTGTAACATGTTAAGTCATATGCTTTTATATGGTTATGGTCAAAATTTAAATAAGAAGAATAATTTGATTATTTTACAAAATAATGACATTTACATTGTAATAAATTATTATTACAAAATAATATAAAAAATAATTTTTTTATGAATTATTGTGTATTAATTGTGATTCGTGAGTGATTAAAAAACAAATTAAATATTCGTTATAGAGGTTGTCCTAACGAAATCATTGAATAAAATTACTATAGTACCCTTAACGTCTAAACTAATAATTTTATTCAGCCGGAGAAAATGTAAACCATCCAATGGAGCGAGGAGGAAGTTTCTGCCAACCTATCCAAGGAAAAACATGATTCACATGGCTGGTAGCAGAGGGCTTGGTTTGGAATCATCATTTGTTTAATATAATTGCAAAATTCTCAACAGAAATAATCCAAAATTGTGACATAAAAGAGTTTAAACTTTTAAAATTGAATTTGAAGGTGGGAATTGGAGTTTATTGTTGTTTCTGTTCTCATTTTTTTCTTGCAACCTAAGTAAAGAATGATAATTTCGAGGTTAAACCAACAATCCCTTGTTGCAAGTACTTGTTTAAAGGATTAAAACAATCTGCTCTACATAAATTTTATCCTCTGTATTTTGCTCCACGTAAATTTCTTTATTGTGATTATCGTGTATTTTTTATTTAAACGATAAAATAAGAATATATTCAATAATGAAGTGTTTTAACTTGGATAAAATCAATATCTTAGCTATGTACTAACATTTAACTGCCAAACAAAATTCAATCACAAAAATAACCAGAACAGATTCAGAGGAAAACAAAAAAATATTAACTCGCAGAAAACACAATTAAGGTAAATGTTAGTAGAGTTAAAAGTTCATTTTCATCTTTTAGGGGTATTATTAATACAACTATTAGATCGTCATTTATATTACATACAGAAAGGACGAAACATAGATCTAAATTAAAACTGCTATTAATACTGTCTTTCAGCCTAAGGTTTTCATATGTGCAGAGTATCCCAACTAACTTGACAAAATATTCAAGTCTGCCCTGTTTTCAGGTCACGAAGGACTCAAAAACAGCCTTCATGTTTTGCTACTAGGCGATGTAACTCCTTTCTCGTCTATCAAAAACACCAAAAGTACCTCTCATTTTTTTTGTTGCTGTTATTAACTGATTTGGAACCTGAAGTCCATGTCTAAAAATCCCCGTATTCCTCCATATCGCTCCACAAAAATGGAGCCGTAAAGGGTTTGGGATCTTAGCATTAGCTCACACCTGGCTGCATCATCGGGAAGAAGGCCCAGTTCTTCATGGCCCCGCTTTCCTTCCCAACCACCGTCTTATTCACCCACCAGTCAGAAGCAATGTTAGGCTCATAAGAATCTCCATCTCCCCTGTCGAAAATAAATTCTTTGCCAGAACCAAGTGTGATTGACCAGTTCTTCTGGCGTGATGAAGATGAAGCCTCTTGAACAGCTGCTGGAGCTTTCTCTGGCTGGTGGTCATTGGATGTTTCCCCAACACAGAAATGATCTACGCAATCAACTTTGCTAGAACTTTCTTCAGTTGTCGCTCCATCATGTGGAGATTCTGATACAGCTTCAGCCAGTGTTGCTGGCTTATTGTCTGCGCATCTTACAACATCTCCAGCAGTTAACTCAAAGGAGACTCTATGATCTACAGTTTGATCATTTTGGAGTCCATTTTCTGACTGTGGATGCAATGCAATCTCAGATATATGATGGTTTTGAAGAAAGCCATTGCGGGGAGCAGACCTTATAGTATCTAGGGTCAAAATGCCAGAACCTTGGCGAGATCCCCACTCATGAATAGAAAGCTTGTCAAGGTTCAACAGTTTAGGAGGGTCACCCCTACGGAAATCAGGAAATTGAGGACAATCAGCGGGAAACTCACTGTCAGGGAGAGGTGAAGAGGTGCCTGAACCTGATATCCCTGAGCTAGGTGAGATCAGATTGCCAACTGGGCTTCCAGTATGGAGATGATAAGACTGAAATTCATATTCGGAAAACAGGAATTTCTGACCACCCTCACCATATCTCAGATTGGGGTCAAGAAGCTGAGCAAATGGCACTTCAGGTGAGGAAGGGGTAGTCAAGTGAACAGATTCGGGAGGAGGAGTGAAAGGAGCAGTTGACGGCTCTGTTGTGAAGGTTGAGAAGACAGGTGGCGAAACTAACTGAGTTTCGTGTGCATAAGGGCCTATAGCAAAAATTGAGATGGGTCCGCCAGGGGAGTACACGTTGGCAGAAATAGAGTTGAAAGAAATTAAACCTACTGGAGACTGTGTTGCAGAAGGGGGTTCTGATTGAAGGAAAGACGCGGGAGAGGAAGGAGGCGCCACAAAGGGAAGAACAAGGGAAGGTGCTTGAATTATATTTACTGCTGCAGAAGCATCACTTTGGAGGGCTGCTGGTTGCGGAACAAGGACAGCATGCCCGATTCGCTTTCTGTGTCTTTGAAATCCAAAACACCAGTATATGCTCCAGCAGCTCCCCCATCTTCTCTTCTGCAAAAAAGGAGAGCAGGAATTAAATCAGAAATTCTTTGTGACAAGATATAAATAAATAAACAGATAATTACTATGATTGACTCAAAGTAAAACTCAATACTACCAACATATAAATTATATCCATAGCCATTATGCACCAAATTCCAGCCTTTACTCAATTCTTTTCATGAAGGAACCACAGTATGGCCAATTAAAGGCTAATTATGTTGAAAACAAAATATCTAAACAAAGGAAGTAGGATTAAGGCATATATCATATCTGCTTGTATAATGCTAAGAAAATTTCATCGTCTAAAATCTAAGGACAACGAATGCCTCACTTTTTATAATTATAGGCCGCACAGATGAAAGGAGAAAATAGAAGCAACTCAGCCATATCTTGCAAGAGATAGGCTAGAAACCTAATAGGTTGCTTGCAAAGCCACATCTGAATTCAAGAAGTTGCCACAAATTGTAAACCTACCATATTGTGCCATTATTAGGTAATCAACAACACGATTTCCATTTCTGAGCATTGTCACAGACTGATCTCTTGTTCGTCTTATGCATTCGCTTTTCAAATCTATCAGTAAGCAATTACCAAGAAAGGAATAAATTGGCCAAGTATGTTAGAAACCTATTGCAAAACCTCACATAATAAACTTCCACTCTTTCATGTAGAAAGAAAACACATTTCCAGGATTTTTTTTAAGGGGCAAGTTTCAGACTCTCTATTGATAAAATGCAGTCGATATATACCTCACCTAGGCCCAAGTCAGGTTCAAATTACTTCTATTGTAAAGAAATTTTCTTTTTCCTCCTCCTAATTTTTGTGTAAGCAAGTTCCCGTGGATTATAAGAAAGAAACTCCAATAATTCAGTCATTTGAATTCTCGTCATATTAAATTTGTTTAATGTTTAATTGATTATTTAATTAAGAAATACCATAACCTGCTTGTTAGTTAACAAGAAAGTACAAAAGTTCTTAGAACTTCAAGAAATAGAGTTCCAAGTTCAAATCAACAACTGAATCTCCATTAAAGACCGCGCCATAGATTAACGGCACTCAGTTAAAAATTCAAAACAGAAATAAAAATCATAAAGTTTTTCTATTGATAGAAGCTAATTTGTTTCGGGAAAAATTTTATAAGTATCAGAGAAACAATTCTTTCCCCAATCTAACAACTTCAACAATAAATTTTACCGAAACACTAGTTTCAAAACAGAGTTTCAAGCAAGAGAGAAGAAAATGAACTTGGAATCTGAGAAGAACTAAAGCCGCCTAATTTCTTCCGATACAAGTCAACCTTAAAAAAGCTACGAAGCGAAACACTTCAATAAACTCCATGGAACGACTTCCATTCATCCTGAAAGCAAAAAATAACTGCTTCTAGGTAAAGCAACAACGATTGCCACAATTCAAGTAAAAGAAAATCATCTCAAGCAACAAAATAGAAGTAACAGATCTTAAATCTACCAATCGAAGAATACATAAACAGAAATTCAAAATAAGTAGCAAAATTAAAACCGATCAAATGATTTTACCTGAACCGTAGCGTGAGGAGCACGATTCTCAGTCGATGCGATCGCAGTAGCAGCCGCGTTTATGGTCTCCAAAGTGTTATTCAAAGGTCTAGAATCTCCATTCACGCCTCCTCTCATCCCTAACCAATTTTCCCGTAAACAAACAAAACACCAAATTTTCTCGAGGAAGTGATCAAACTATAGAGAGAGAAAGAGAAACTGAGATTTAGCTAAAGCCAAAAATAAAATATATTGCGCGTATTATATATTTTGTGTTAAGTAACGCTTCTGAGGTCAAACACGGTAACGACTCCAGTTATTTCTATGTGATTTTGATCGAAGACCCGGATTTTAGGCTGTAGTTTATATACGTATGGACGTAAATAACCTTCTTATGAAATTCTATTTACACGAATCGAATTGAATCCCGCTGCCACAAGAGAAGGACATAACAATTATTATGGTAGTTCGTATATTTGGATGGCAATGTGAGGGTAGTTTGGTCTAATCACTAATATAAGTACCATAATCCCAATATAAAATATTTAATAACCATATAATTGTGATAGTTTGAGCAGTTGTTCTTTTTTAATAAAATAAAATAAAATAAATTACCCAGAAAGGGGCTTTAGAAAACTATAATGTCAAATATGTGCACGTGTGCTCATCCACTCCTCGATGGCTTTCGTGCGCACACCGCCCACTGCGTATCCTAAGGCCCCACGACTAAGAAATTCTCCCCCTCTTACCCGCCACTTCAACGAACTTGCTTTTTGTTTATTATTATTATTATTGTGAAAAAATAAAAAATAAATTACACCTTTGAAATTTGATATATTTTATATATTTTCACGAAAATAAACCCCACATAGGAAAAGAGCCTTTTTGAGAAATCTTTGAAGCTTTGATGGGTTAGATGTGACGCGTAAAGGCTACAAAGATTTACCTTTTTTTGCTTTTATTGGCTGCTAAAGGATTAAAGGATTAGACTTTATGGTTCAGTTACTTGCATAGCATGAATGAAAAATTCAATCATCAAAAAGTTTTACCTTTTAAGCTTTCTGGGTTCATAAAACATGCCCCATTACTAGATATTCCATAACCCTAGGCTTTTGGGTAATGTGTCATGAAATCGTGTCTAGCACAAGCATAAGTATACCATACAAAACATTGTGGGGGGTGGGGGTTGGCGCGCGCGGGGTAAGCGAATGATGTTAATGGGTATATATATTTTTATACATATATTCAATGAATTATGTTATACTTTTTTGACATATGACAATTGCTTGCTTTTTCCTACTTATTTTGCTTAATTAGAGTCTTAGATCAAAATCATCATAACTTGGAAAAGAGAAAAAAATGTTTGACATCATAAAACAACAAAGTTTCGAGGAAGTTCAACTACCAATCCAACCTATGCATTTTGTTAGACCACGCACAACTGCCGTGTAATTCCCATCAAAGTTTTGAGTTCAAGCACAATGGAAAGCATTAGGCATTTTTCACCAAGCAAGCTTACTGTAGGAACGTCATTTTCAAATGATTGCGCCAATGAATTACGCAATTATAGTCTTTATGGTTAAACATTCGGATAGTTTAAAACTTCATTTTTTCCATTTTGAGTAAGGTGAAAATGCATGACCCTTTCGAGTAAATCCTTCTCCTTTATCCAATCCCTCTTTCTTAAATTGTGCCGTGTGATAATAACATCTTGAGTACCGAAATTTAAGCAAAATCTTTACATTGCTTTTTTAGATTTTCTTCTCTCACAGAAATCCCCTACTGTTCAAATTATGTTAAAAATTCATTAATAAAATTAAATATTATCGCCTGCAGGAAAGATTATATTTTCCCCCGACATCAGGTCAAAAACAAAAATCATAAATTAATAAAAAAATAAGCAATAAAAGGAAAATAAGGATAACTGTTACATACTGTCATACATTGTAGAAGATTTTACATTGAAGCGTTCAGAACCCATAGAGTGCGTGCGTAGATAGAGTGGAGCAAAACAGTCGTTATCACATTTTCGTAATGTGGGACCAATAAAGTTCTATTTTTCATGTTTAATTAGATATTTTTATAATGCCATTTATGGTGTATTTAAGAAACTTATTAAGATTAGTAACCGCCGGCAAAGGTATCAGATTGCTTGTACCTTGGCAAGGCTTTGCCGAGTTTCATCAAAGCGCCTCCATCTTGAGAAGGCTGCACCATTCGCTAAGCCACCTGCAATGATAAGAAGAAGCAAATAAGCTTAAAAAAAGAAGAAAACAAACGACGACAAAGAACAGCAAGACGTATATTTTAAACAAACCTGAGGATTCAGTTTATCTAGCTGGACCACAATTTCTCCCAAGAACTCGTAGCCAGAACCATCCTTTGCATGGAAATTCACAAGCAAATCGCGGAACCCTCCAATAAGTGAGTATACCTGTTTGAGAAAGAGAATTCAGATTCAGTAAAACCTTAAAAAGGAAAAACACTAAAGGTATGCACTTACAATGGTATGCACAAACACATTCACCTTGTTTGGATTACGCAGATCAAATGCTGGATGATTTAAATGCTTCCAAACATTCTCAACGTTACCAGTGACATCAAACATGGCTTGAAGGGCAAACCATTTATTCACAGCCTGACAAAATGGAAAAATACCATTGTCAAACAAATGTATTAAGTATCTCGGCTGGCAACAACTCTAATAATAAAATGGCTTTAGCCGTTAAACTGGAAGAACAACTATAAACAGTTCATAAGAGAAAATTGGTACATTTTATCTTTTAGCTTGAAGAGAATTTTAGTTCATAAATACTATAGTCAAGCACACTTGAGAGAGACAGGACATAACGTGTAATATGGTGACTAAACAAGAAACTTATTTGGGCAAGAGACAGATATTGAATTGAAGAATTACCAAAAAGTCATGTGGCCACTTGTCCTAGAAGTCATCCAACACCTCGTCACGAATTTTACCAGGGTTCAAAGCTGCAAATTGTTCTGTCATATTTGTACCAGTTTTATACTCTTGCAATGCAAGCTCTGTAACATCGGGACCCTCAAACAATGCAAGATAGGCTATCAACAAAACAAAAATATGTTAGTTGAAGGGTACTTTACCACATTAATCTGAAAAACACGTAACTTAAAGCAACACAAACTAAGAGCAATGTTCTTCAAAGCATGCCTGGCCATATTATGATGATTAAACAGCAACTCTTCAGAGCTTCTATTTTTCTCAACCTGAAAAATATGAAAACATGAAATTTGCCCATCACATGAATAGAGACAATACAAATGCATTTACTATAGGTGATGACATACTGTGCTTAGAAACTCCACTTTCAGTTCAGTGGCAAGCTGCTTCTTAATGAAAGTTCAAATAGAATTAACAACATCTGGATCTGCAACTGCCATCATACCCATGATCTCGCCTTCACCAGGTAGACTTACAGCCTTTGCGATGAATTCCCAAGTAATAAAATGCAACTCAAGTTGATTAGTGCGCTCACCCTCCTCCAACCATATTCTTCCCAACCACAACCACCAAAAGAGAAAGAGAGATGATCTCTAAATCTGACATCTATTATTGCTGATCATTATTTTGTGCAAACTTGAATCGCTAAGTATACTTCCGAGCCCATGCACAAACTTTGGATTCAGAATCAATGGCTCGTTTTGTTGAAAATCAGCCACCAAGCTGAGCATCAGTTTCCTTGCCAACAGTTGTCCAGCTTCCCAACTACACAGAAACAAACCTCATAAGTAACTCCATAACTCACTGGAAAACAAAATGAAGGAGATTATTACTGCTTTAGCAAGACAAACCGGTTGAACTCATCTGAATCATGAGCGAGGAAAAACAGATCATTATCAGAGAGATCAGATCAAGGCGGATAGGAGCACTGTAACCCCGCAGAAGAAATGGGATTGGTTGTTCATAGACATCAGAAAACACAAATTATTCTTCTTTCTGCTTAAAATGACAAATAAAAGGAAATTACCATTATAAAGAAATGCTTTATTTCAAGAAAGCTAACTGTAAAAGTTGTAAGACAGCAGTTCCAATATAACAATAAAATCAAGCATGACTTCATAAGAATATTTTCAACTGACCTGGGTTACTCAAAGAACTCTTGTGTGGACTGGCTGATTTTTGATTGCAACAGATTGCAATTTCCCATCATGGTACACAGAGGTAAGTGGCATGTCCTTACCACTTGAGTACAGAAGACCTACGGCCACAGGAATGAACATGGGTTCTTTCACTGGCTTCCCAGGGGTAGGTGATACCTCTTGACTGAGAAAAAAGGCCCCCCCATAAAACAATTTTTAGTGACATCATCATCGAAAAGTGAGAAAGACTTAGGTTCTCACTATAATAATCTTCACATACGTACCTAAACTTCAAAGAATAAGTACTAGTTTCAGCATTGTACGATGAAGTGACTTTCACGATAGGAGTCCCAGCTTGGCAGTACCTGAAAATTTTTGCAATTACTAAAAGCATAAGCAACAAAACTATCAAACTTAAACTCAAAGGGAAATATGACAGATCCATGCCATTGTATGAAATTAGCAAATCTGCAGCATTTGCATCTATGCATGGCAGCAAAAAAATTTTCACAGGTTACAGCATGCTGATCATGTATCTTAAAATAAAGATCCAAGCTCTGAAATGTGGACAGGTTATGTCAGATTGTAACTCCTGGCAGCTTTTCAGAACAAAACACATTTTTTCATAATATGATTGTCAGTTTCATAATCAAAAGCTTCCAAAACCTTGCATTTTGGACCCTTGACTCCCAAGTAGGGTTTTGTACATCCTAACAACTTCAGCTCCCTGACAAGGTGGACAAAAGCATAAATCATTGATGCATAGGTAGTAGTTCTAACGACATATGTATGCACAGTAGAGCACAGAGAGAGAGATAGGGAGAGAGAGAGAGAGAGATTCAAAACTTTTCATAAACATGTCAGAAAGAAATGAAAAAACCAAGACCAACAATTAGATATCTTTTCAAAAAGAAACAAAACAAGCAAACAATGGCAAAAGATACAACAATATGCCAAACCATTACCGTCACTGCAGTTTTAAGTTCGTGTGCAGCCCAATATCAGAATTATATGGAACAATGGCACCATAAAAACAATCATATCAGAGTCAGCATCAAATCACAATTTCTAAGGCACCGAAAAAGTGATTCGTCATAATATTCAACACAATTCAAAGTGTTGAAAATAAAAACTTGCCTGTGTAGAAGTTATCCATCTGCAGGAAGAGAAAAGAAATAAATTTACTTAGCTTACAATCAAAAGTTAAAAGAGAAGACAACAATTTACAAAAGTCACTACAAAACTGACCTTGATGTAAGAGTGTGGTCGAACAGGATGAGCCATGGGACCAGCATCCTGGAAAATTGGAAAATAGATATTACTATGTGCTTAAAATGTTGTAATTCATACCACATTTGTTTTCAATCAGTGAAGATATCATATAAATACCAACCAATAAGACTGCAAATTGCCATTATAATAGTAAACAGAAATAAATGAACAAGATTAATGAATTGTCACAGTAAAGGCCGTGAATACCTGTGGAAATTGAAAATTTCGAAGCCTCAAAACACAGCAATCCACTTTACAGTTCCGCTTCCCATGTCAGATGAAAATTCCTATCAACAAAGAATGAATTTTCATACCCTTAAGTTGAAGTCAATAAATATGAAAACATGAGGTAGCCTCTGCCACCAATTTACTGAAGATTGAAGTCAGCAATAACTGATCACGAAAAACAATGAGACCTTCCTTCAGGCTTAGCTTAAACCAATCCTGACACGTCACACTGCAATTTTAAGCCAACATTAATATTAGTGCTGACTCAAAAGTGTAATCAAAATAAGAAGACAATACCCACAAAAATAAGCACCTCGATGAACAGAGAGCCTCTAGACCATTCCAACCCATCATAACATAGATGAGTATTAAATATAAAATGTAGACACCACTATAGAAGCATCATAATTTGAAAATGAAGAAGGAAGAGAGATGGTGTTTTCTATAGAAGAACAAAGAGCCTTGATAACATAGAAGCTCACCTGTTGCCAGTCCAGTTGTGGAAATACTGAAAATAAGAAATGAAACACAGTTAAAAGAAAAACCTAGCACAATTCAAATTAACAGTTCAAGGCATCATTATTTTATATCCTTTGCATCAATGATACTAGGAGCTAACCTCATGGCCAATGACTCCCAAAATAGCAGCATAATCTGTAGAGAAGTAATCTGTGCATGATTTTAATAAAATTAAACAGAAAGAAAGATTCAACCATGATGACCCATAAATCAGAAACCTTACATTCAAACTCTTGTTTTCCATGGCTGCTCTGACAGGCAATCAGAAAACAAACAGTATTAGCATTATAAAACAATAAATAAGGCATTTATCAACAGGAATTAACTAAAACACAAGAAAAGTTTTCTAGCTCTCGTTGAAAATAAATATAATATATGCATCGCGACATAATCATAAAAAAATGCAGCTTACATGTTGAAGTCAGGAACAACCACAATATTGAAAAGATCTAGGTCATATTCTAGTCCAAAAACCTGTTTGTAGAGGCATACAATCAGCTATAAGCTTTTGAACCATGGGCAATAAAATAAACTTAAAAATATATACATATATCTGCTGTCTAAGAATGAGGATACAGACATCTTCATCCCACTTCATTGCTGCCTTCAGCACATACATAACATGTGCAGTTTTAGGCACATCTGCTCTCCAACTGTCCAGCAACTAAGGCAAACAAATAGCAAGGTTTCTTGAATGGATCCTCCCAGAGGGCATCATGTTTACCCCCCTGCAGTTGAAAATAAAGATAACTATAATAAGAATCATTAACTGATAAATCAATCATCACAAACAGAACCAGAGTGCAAAGCCTACTTCACCTCAAGATCTCCCTTCTGCACAAGATTTGCGTTAGACAGCAGTACTGAGTACAATGACTTGACTTCTCAGCTTCAATATAGCAAGTATATTTAGCCATTATATCAGGATGATCCTGTCAATAAATTAAAAGCATCAATAAAGTTTATGGTAGATTGATAATACACAGTCAGGATTACTCAAATTATCGATTCTTTCAGGATAAGGACCTGATAAAATGTAACTTTTTGGAAACCCTCTGCTTCACATTGTGTACAGATATTCCCAGATGTCTTGCACAGCCCCTACATGAAACATTTATATTTACAGTTAGAACTCTAGATCAAAAACACAATGGATACAAGAATAAAATGTAAATACAAAAAAGATATAATTTACCTCTAATGAAGTGTTCTTCTTAGGATATATCTCAGTGACAATTTCCAAGTTAATGTACAACTTGGTAGTGACAGGAGAGTCAGATGGCATGAATCTAAGCGATAATCTCCCTCCTTTAAACAAGATAAAGCAAATCAATGGGACTAAAAGATCCCTAAACATGTGCCCTAATCTCACCACAAAGACGGCAATCAACAGCTGTCAATTCGGAGCATAAAAAGCTAGAACTTAAGATTTAATAACACCGAGTTTATTTTTGGAAGGTTTGATAAAAACGACATACCTTCGATTCTCCACCATAGACCTTTACTGAAACAAGCTTAAGATCTTGTCCATCCAAAACCAATGGAGAAGAAGAACCTGTTCCGCATGATAACACACAAGAATACTAGGTATCTGTATAGAAACATTAATAAGACAACCAAAACGTTACATTCAACCCTAGGGGAAGCTGTGATATTTTAACTAACAATTATTTTCTCCTCATCCAACGAAAATTTCAAATCCACCCGAAGGGGCAGTTTCTTTAGTGCAAAAGACAACAAGTAAAAGCCATGCTAAGAAGTTCACAGGATTATAGTTTAACTATTGCATCCATACCGTATTAAAGTAGTAATCTGGCGACTTGTAATCCTTCAAAAAGATTTCTTTTGGTGCATCCATTTTGGATTTCTAGACTTGCTTTGGTGATGATTCTCTGGTGACTGAACAAAACAACCTCCTGCTAGTTTGCTTAGTCTTCTGAGAGAAAAGGTCAAGGAATCCATATCCATGGATTAGCAAAATTTAACAAAGAAGATCAGGACCTTATTACATACTACACAAGTGTGTCTGGGCATACATGCACACACATAGCAAGCAGAAATATTTAGATTCAACAAGCAACCACTTACATGTTAGGAAGGATATGATACCTGTAATTTTTCTGATAAGAGACCTAAAAGATACAAACAATGAGAAAAATCAGAAACATTTTATTGTGAATGACATAAATTACACAAAAAACACAAAGAAATGTCTGAAAATTTCACATACTCACCTCAGAACTCAGCAGTACTCTATATTGAGAAATATTTCTCCCTGAATTTTGGAGGAAGCTAACACGACCAGTGACCTGATGCTGCAAACAGAATATTGAATCTCTTCGTGCCAGTTAATCAAAGCAAATGAAGATTTTACAGTCCCCAGTACACTTCATGTTTGGGGGCGTGAGTCCAAGAAAAATCCAAATTGCATTTCAAACCCGGTTAACTTACCAAACTATCAGTAAGAGCAAGATTTTGTCAATTGCTTACAAGCTAAATGAACTCACAAGAAAATTGAAAGCAAGCAAACATTGTAGTCGACAAAACCTATAGCCTAAAAACAAACTAAGATTGTGTTTTAACATTTTCAATTGAAATCTAAAACTCTCAAGAATTCTGCAAGTTACCCCACCTCCCAACAAACAAATATATACCTAACAGAGATTATAACATTGAAGAACCAAACTCAATCATATCTAACACCATCAATTTTCGACGACTTCTTTTACACTTGCTCGGTAACCAAAGACATCAGCACACGAAAATAAAGTTACGAAAACAGTAAAAATGGGATTGAGTAATTACATGAGAAGAGGCGATGAAACCCAAAGGAGTGGTCTTTGTCAAACACGAACTTTTGCATGGTAGAATCAACCGAGCCATTTAGATGAATGCAAAGAAGATCCTAATGAAGTGCCACCAATCTAGTACGGCGACATTTTAAAATGTTTTATTGCTATTGACAATAAAAGATACCCAGATGGCCAAAACACCCAATAACCACCACCAAAAACCCAAGCCCACAAAAGAGAAACAGAGTAAAAAGAGTCTCCCCCCGGCTTCTTATATGAGATATATGGATAAATCAAAATATGGACAAGAAAAATCAAGGGAAAAAGAAATAAATATAATTTTGAAAATAAAATAAGCCTGATTGCCAAGAAATTACATGCTATAATAAAACAAAGAAGAGTAAATCATTTACCCAGATCGATGATCAAATGAAGAGAAGCAGAGAGAGAGAGTGTACGAGGATTACTTGAAAACCTTGAATGGAACAAATGCAAATTGCCCCACACAGAAGATATTTATTAGTAAATGGGTCATTTTATTAGATAATCTAATTAAAGATAAAATGTAATTGGCGAGTTTTAATTTCCAAAGTATAACCTCCTGTGATTGATTGGATTTCGTCAAATATTTTCAATTGTCTATCGACCTGTCAGTTTTCTATTGAATGACAATAAGTGGATTAGTGAGATCAAAATAAAACTGGACTAAACCCTGTTCTAGTTTCTGGCTGGTGGCAAAAAATATTTTGGGCACTAGTATTTGATATTCATAACTCGAATAAAATTTTAAAACAGTATTCTATATACAATATTTTTAAACAAATTAATGTATCAAAGTAATATTATGATATCTCTCTTTTTTTTTTTATTTTGTAAATCGTCACTGACTCACCAAGAGTATGGTGATTATCCCAAATAATATCATATTTAAAGCAAATTTCAAAAAAAATAAAAAAATAAAAGTAAAGATTTATCATTTTCTTTCGCGAAGTTTGAAACATTTAAATTTTTAATATTTATCACTGTCGTTTGCTGATGAGTCCAATTCTATTACCCCTTGACGTAATCATTGTTAATTATATATATGTATCCTTATTAATTTATTATTCATAATATCTCAAATTTAAATTTTTATTATTTAAATAATATCTTTTTAATAATTATGAATTACCTCCCTTAAAATTAGAAGCATTACTTTTAAGACATTTAAATCTGTTTAGTATTCTTAATACATAAATTAGTATGTGATATAATTAACTATTTGAGTAATTTAATTATATCGTATTAGCTTTTTTTCTTTAATATTATCTATTGTTTTTTAATAATTTTATTTAAAAATTTGTTCGTAATTGAGTGTGAATTAAGTATATTTTTCTCTAAGTAATTTTTTTTTTCAACAAGATAAAAGGTAAAGAGAATTAAATTCTCTTTAAAACAATATTATATTAAGATTGTATTTATATTATTTTTTATTATCATAAAATATTATGTAATTTTAAAAAATAATTTTTCTCATACAATTTAATTAACTTTTTTTTTATTGGTAGCAAATAATAATATAACAGAGGTGCTAGAGATATAAATTTATTTTACAAACTCTTGAAATAAGCTAATACAATATAAGTACTCAAATAATTTTTCTCATACAATTTAATCAAATGTGTGTTAAAAATACTAAATAATTTAATTTTAGGGAAGACAAATGATAGTTATTAAAAAAATATTGTTTAAATAAATTTTGTTAACAATTACTCTTAAGACATATGTTAAGATTTTTATATTTATTATTTATAATAACTTTTATATTTAATATAATAATTAACAATAACTTTTAATATATTAAAAAATTATAATTTACTAAATATAAAAATCTTAATAAACACCCTAAGATCACGTTAGCAAAATCCTATTTAAATTTTAAAGATTATGAATGAAAAATTATATAAAATACATGGGTAATTAACTATGATTATATTAAGAGGTTATAGATTTAGAAAACTTAAGAGGTAAACGATAATTATTTGATAGATACCATATAGGTAATAATATTTCAAACCTCGGGAAAAAAAAAATTATGAAAATAAATGATAATAATATTTTAAACTTAAAAAGGAGGAAAAAAAGTGATAAATCCTAATTAAAAAAAAAAAAAAAACTTAAATACACAAATGCACTATTGACGTAATGCATTCAATCATCAAATTCCAATTTAATTTTTGATAAAATTAAAGCGACGGAATTAAGGGTTATTCGTTCTTTAAATTCTGTATAAATATCACTTAAAACTTTATCTAAAATGAAAATGAAAGGATGACGTACGAGGAATTACAAATATTTATGAAAACATTAATATGATGATATAAATCTCATATATCATTTTAATTTTTATCACACTTTTAAGAAATCCATGAAATTGGCAGCGAGAAATCTTCTTGTGATGGGAGCAAAAATTTGGGTACGCTACAATGGCATTATATAAGTGGGTAAATTCTAATCGATCTACTACAAATTAATTTAACCCACTAATTTACACATTTTGAATCGACATAAAATATTTACGGATCAACTGACGATTTAAAATTTTACAATTTACTATTTGCATAAATTATGAATTGAATTGAATCCATCATTCTGCATAAAATGTAATTATTTTTGCATAAATATAAAAAATGTTATTTTTCTTATATTATATCTAATTTTTTAATCCTATTTTTAATTGATTTTTATCAATTTTTCTTTAAATCTAAAAAAAACTACAAACAATAGCTAAGTAATGTTTAACAATGAGAATTAATGTAACTATTTTAATTTTAAAGAATTAAATATGTTTATTATAAATTAATTTATTTATTTATATGATGAGTTGTATTTTTATTATTTAGTTTAAATTTTATTTAATACAAGTCGTTCATATATTTATACTTAAATTTTGAATTATATTTTTAAATTTAGATTCAAAATCTAATCTGCAAAATTAATCTAATTCAATTCACTTTATGTAAATTAGATTAAATTAAATTATGACATATTTATAAATTGATTTAAATTATCTTAAATATAATTTATAATGTATAAATTCAATTAAAAATTTAACCCAATTCAATTCAATCAGTTTAATTCGCAAATGTCCACTCCTTTCTATACAAACTCCTATGTATTTGATCAATGTGTTACTATTAACAAAATAAAGATTTAGCCCATTAAGTGATATCTGGGATTTACTAAGGAGACCCAACAAGGAGTTGACAATATTTGTAAGATACGACAAGCAATTAATGTTGGTCCGAAAATTTGTGGTGGCACTCTTTACTACCAATCAAATAACTGTCACAATTTACAGTAGTAAGTTATTAAAAGATTCAATTAATCGTTTTATACCCTCTTTTTTTTTTTTTAAATATCTACATAATGACATTGACAAATTAGTATTCATTTAATCATGTAATGTAATTTATGTATTGAAATTCTGTTCCGGGTTCACTTGGCGTGTGATCAATGAATGGATACGTTCTTCTCATTAACACATTGTAATGGTTTTCAAATCTTATTCAATTTTTAAATTAAGATTCTTCCATATAAAAAATAATTAATTAATCAAATTTTATATGCATGTATAATTAAAATTATTTACTTATTATTTGTTGATATTTTTTGAAATAATTATTATTTTTTTTTTTTGGTCAAAAGTTTATAGTGTTTCTTTTAAGAAATATTAATTATTTAAAATTGTTCTATTTGTTTAAATATAAATAATTTCCATAAAATTATGCTAACTAGAAGCATTGATTGAATATAATATTGACCAAAAAAAGATAAGGTCGTAGATTTGTTTGTTCTTATCTCTACACTGTTCAAAGCATTCCCTTCCAACATTTGCATGTTCTTTCTACTAAAATTTTTCAACGGCCAAACAATTCACATTCAAAGTTAGGTAATTGAAAATTAAAAAATTTATACTTTGTTACAAATTGCAACCAATCAAGAACTGTCATTTTGTAAATAAACAAATGGTGGCATCCGACCATTGGACTGTCATGAAAGTACTACGTTACACATGTGCTGCTTAAGCTTTAATGTCATAGTTTAATAATCCCATATAAGAGCTAGAATGCAAAAGCAGCAGCTTCCGGAATCCTGATAATGGGCCTAATTATGATTTATGAGCACTGAAAGACCACGCCATCTGGGAAACACAACTTTCCAGATAAATTTCTTTGCACGCTTGGATTTTTCAAAATCTAAGTCATGAGATAAACATATATTTACAGCCTGTTTTCACTCGACTGAAAAGCACTTTTGGAATAACATTGGAAGTGCTTCATTGGTTTTCTCTTCTTCATCTTCTCCTTAATATTATTTTCTTTTTGGGTAGCATGTAACCCGACACGTATCCTGAATAGATGAAATTGAAATTTTAGCAACAAATTTATTTAATAAAGGGCAGTGGTTCGGTCCATGTTGCTCAAAAGTAGAAAAATTTCAATCAATCAAATGTACTGGAGTTGATTGATCAAACCTATGACGGTGACAATTTTCTTCCTCTTGGCCCACCCTCAGTATTCTTCAATTTGCCATATCCCCAGCGAAATAATTTTGTTATATATGCTACAGATAAAATAAAATAAAAATAAATTATATGTCACAACATTTGTCTTCTGAGCAGCTTCCAAAGTACTGAAAAAAAAAAAAAAGAAAAAGAAAAAAAGGGAAGAAAAGCTTATATTTGTTTATGCTTCGCATAGTTGGGACTCTCAAGCTGTCCATAGATTGAGAGGATAATGTTCTATTGGTTAGGTATGTGAAAATGTATTTATTCATTTCATAATATACTCATTGTATGGGAAAGTTAATGAGTGTGAATGTATCAGAGCCGTAAATTTTGTGTTGCGTGTAAACAAAGAGTGTTTTGGACTGACGTTGGAAGAAAGAGCCAATCCAATTCCAAATATCGTTGAAGTCAACTACACTGCAGTCTGGTTGGTAGATAAGAGTCAGAGAGATTTCATCTTATATAAGTCATTTACACCAATGCAATGATTTGAAGGAGAAAGGAAAATGAATAAACATATCCATCTAAACAAATAATAACAATGTGTGACCAAATGGGATATAATTTATGAGAAATCAGACAGTAGTTGCCTATAAGATTTGGTGTATCCTCAATAAAGTCAAGCAAAAACCACTCATTCTTCAATCTAGTACCATTCTTGGAGGTTTCCAAGCTCAGCACTCACTTTGGCAGACTGTAATCAAAGGAGACAATTAAGAACTAACCAGAGTTTTGGATTGCAGGTAATTATGTCAGCAACTTTTTTTGTTTTATCAAGCATCATTACAGATTCCATTTAGATGACTCTGCTATCCAAATTCACTTATGCTCTTAATCATTTTACTGTTATTCTCGAGCTCCATTAACCCATTATAGCTTACTTTTCAGATTTACCATTAAAGAAATAAGATTGTAAAACCATGAATGAAATTTAGATTTTATGATACGGTGACATCAGACAAGAAATTGTCCTTGCATAGAAATCTTCTTACAAAGAGTAATACCAGAAACCAATGCAGTTAGTTAGCAATACAGAAAACACATTGAAACGACACCCACAGTAACAGTGACAAAACCCAACGTTTCAGTTTCCATATGTGAATCCAAGAGTGCATTATCTCAGTTTTTCAAGCAGTTATAGAAAGGTCGTCAGTGTTACAGTGTTTGTGTTTTGTACAGTGGAGCCTACCAAACCCATACCTTGTCAGACCCGTTCTTTTGGGTCCCATGATTTTTTTTGTTTCCCTGAATTCAATTTAGAGAGAAAATAATAATTATAATACACAAAATCTGGGGAGAGAACAGAAACAACAAAAATAGTTTTGTGTTTCCATACGCGGGGAAAAAGGAAAACGTTTTTGGTCATTGAGGGAAAGAAGGCAGTGTCTTTTACTCCTTACGTGAGGAGTTGTTTTTGTTTTCGGAGACTGAGAAACCAAAGCCTGGCCAGCTTCTGGGTTTAGGAAGCTTTGGAGGACATTCTTTCGTCAGAAAGGTGAGCTATTTTTTGGCATTAATAAAATTCGTTTTCCATGAAAATCGTGAGTTTGTCTAGTCTTTTTTTGAAACGGGGTGTCTATCAAAATTCATCTCCAAATGGTAAAATTTTATTTATATTAAAGTTCACCATTTTAGACTCTCATTATCTCTAAACTGCCTCTATTTTGATTGAATACGCATGAATTTCAAACTCGAAAGTGTGCTTTTCTACATTTGCTTTTGGTAATTATAAACTTGACAAAAATCATTCTGTTCTGCAGTTTGGTTAAGTTTGTTAGTACCGATTGTAAAGGACACTCAAAAGTTTCGTTTTCCTCGAAATTTGAGTCCGTTTGTGTTTATCATTGATTTAAAGCAACTGGGCTGATTAATATGGAGGCAAACTTCGAATTATGATACCATATTCCAGATTTGAAGCCTCCTGAGTTCTCAGATCTGAATTGCCGTTTAAACTTTATATTTCTCCTATTCTAGTGAGAAGTTGTAAAGTTTTCTTTGTATGGTGATGGTTCCTTTAGATCTGTAACGACCTATATTGAACTTTAGAGGTGACAGTCATAGTGTTTTTGTTCAAATTTGGGATACGGTTTCTCCTTGTTTCTGATGTATATGACTTGTTTCAATGAGGATATGTAGATCTTTGGAGCATAGTAGCCACACAAACTTCCCCTTAATCATTGCTTTCGATATTTTATGTATCTAATTATAAATTTTCTATTTCTTATAGTTGGCCTTATGCATTTAAGTATTGTGTTTCTTCCAAAGATCATTTTGTTTTATTGTTTTTCTTTTTCCTTTCTTTGCAGTAAGGTTAAGCTGTATCAGTTTATTCTATGGCTGCCCAAATTTGCTTTTGTATGTCATCTAGCCTGAGGCATTTACTTATTTAATTTTCATTCTTTCTTGGGTTAATCGGTGAATGTACTTCCCCCTGTAGTCATCATAGAAGTCTTTACTAGTGTCACAATGCTGGTTTTGTAACTGTCGACAATCATGATTGCCGATAAAAATTTCAATTTTACCATTATTTCTTGTGTTAATCTGTGAATGTATTTCCCTTGCAGTCATCATAGAATTCTTTACTATTATGACAATGCTGGTTTTGTAACTGTCGGGAAGGATGATTGTGGATAAAAATTTTGATTTTACCATTATTTTCCTAGTATTTTTGTTCAATTTTAGGGAGTTTTGTTAATTGCTACCCATTAATGCCATTCTCTCCATTTTCAGTATGGCTTCTAACATTCCAGAATGCATGCATGAAATTTAATCTCTTTTGGAGGCGGGAAAATTTATAAATATGGATCTAGACGGCTCCAGGTTTGAGTCACTTCCAATCTCAACTTCAAGAAACATGTCATCGTCATCTTCGGTGTTCTTTTCAGCTAATCAATCTCCTTTCTTCTCCCCGAGATCACCAAAATGAAATCTATCTGAATCAACGCGATTTGATGCTCAATGTGACAATATTCATTTAAATGCTGATCCTCTCTGCTCCAGTCCGGGAATTCCGGACCCAGAATCTATAGTAAATGCCAGGTTCAACACATCAGGCATTTCAGCAGCCCCTGCTCTATGTACTTCAAGTGATTTCCAGAAGTTTGGTCATGTATCTTCCCCAGCCGGCATCTCTTACAGCAATATGTCTAGTTACAGCCATGGCCATGACAATGCTTATGTGGGGCAAAGCCATAATCATCGAAAGCATGGGAGGAGCTATAGCATGTCATATACACCAATTTCAGTTTCACTATCTTGTAACAGATTGAGGAGTTGTGATGTTTTCATAGGTTTGCATGGTCGCAGACCCTCTTTACTGAGGTTTGTTAATTGGCTTCGTGCAGAATTGGAGATTCAAGGGATGAGCTGCTTTATATCTGATACAGCACAATGTAGAAATTCCCGCAAACATGCAATTGTAGAGAGGGCAATGGATGTTTCTTCTTTTGGGGTTGTGATTTTGACAAGAAAGTCTTTCAAGAATCCATATACCATTGAGGAGCTACAAGTATTTTCAAGCAAGAAGAATTTGGTTCCAATATTTTTTGATTTGAGTCTTAGTGATTGCCTTGTCCGGGATATAGTTGAGAGAAGGGGAGAGCTGTGGGAAAAACATGGGGGTGAGCTATGGGTTTTGTATGGAGGGTTGGAGAAAGAGTGGAAGGAAGCCGTTAATGATCTCTCCCGTGTTGATGAATGGAAACTGGAAGCTCAGGAAGGTAATTGGAGAGATTGCATATTAAGAACTGTCACACTATTAGCCATGAAGTTAGGAAGGAGAAGTGTTGTTGATCGGTTGACCAGGTGGAGAGACAAGGTAGGGAAAGAGGAATTCCCTTTTCCTCGAAATGAAAATTTCATTGGCAGGAAAAAAGAATTATCTGAGCTAGAATTTATACTTTTTGGTGATATTAGCGGGGATACAAAAAGAGATTATTTTGAACTCAAGGCTAGACCGAAGAAAAAGAATTTGACCATTGGGTGGAGTAAGAGCGGTTCAGTGGAGGAAATATGCAAGGAACAGCAATGGGAGAGTAGCAGCATGAAAGCTAAAGAGCCAGTGGTATGGAAGGAGTCAGAAAAGGAGATTGAGATGCGGAGCACTGAAGTTCCTCAAAGGCCAAGTACAAAAAGCAGTGGAAGTTATGCAAGGAGAAAAAAATCAACAAAGATTTTGTATGGTAAGGGTATTGCTTGCGTGACAGGAGACTCGGGAATTGGCAAGACAGAGATTCTTCTGGAATTTGCCTACAAATATCACCAAAGATACAAGATGGTCTTATGGGTAGGAGGGGAAAGCAGGTATATCAGGCTGAATTATCTTAATCTTTGGTCCTTTTTAGAAGTTGATGTGGGGGTTGAAAATTGCTCAGAGAAAAGTAGAATAAAAAGCTTTGAAGAGCAGGAAGAGGCTGCCATCTCTAGAGTTCGTAAAGAACTCATGAGAAACATACCTTTTTTGGTGATCATTGATAATTTAGAGAGCGAAAAGGATTGGTGGGATAACAAACTTGTAATAGATCTTCTTCCCCATTTTGGTGGAGAGACTCACATTTTAATCTCCACGCGCCTTCCTCGCGTGATGAATTTGGAACCTTTAAAACTCTCTTACTAGTCTGGCGTTGAGGCAATGTCTTTAATGCAGGGAGGTATCAAGGACTACCCAATCACAGAAGTTGATGCCCTAAGGGTTATTGAGGAGAAACTTGGAAGGTTAACATTGGGTCTTGCTATAGTGGGTGGAATTTTGTCTGAGCTACCCATAAATCCTAGCAGGCTCCTGGATACAATTAACAGAATGCCCTTGAGGGACTTGTCTTGGAGTGGTAGGGAGTCTCATTCATTGAGAAGAAACACTCCCTTATTGCAACTTTTTGAGGTATGTTTCTCAATTTTTGATCATGCAGATGGACCTAGGAGCTTGGTAACGAGAATGGTACTTGCAGGTGCATGGTTTGCTCCGGCTGCAATTCCGGTTTCCCTATTAGCCCTTGCTGCTAACAAGATACCTGAGAAGCATAAGGGCACCCAGTTATGGAGAATATTATTACAGTCCTTAACTTGTGGGTTTGCTTCATCGTACACCAAGAGATCAGAAGTAGAAGCATCTTACATGTTGTTGAGATTTAACATTGCCAGAAGTAGTACCAGGCAAGGGTACATCTATTTTAATGAGCTCATCAAGCTTTATGCTCGCAAAAGAGGAGTTTCTGGTGTTGCTCATGCCATGGTCCAAGCTGTTATTAGCCGTGGATCTATAACCCACCATTCAAGACATATATGGGCAGCATGTTTCTTGCTATTTGGGTTTGGTAATGACCCAAAAGCCATTGAACTCAACGTCCCAGAGTTGTTTTACCTTATTAAAGAAGTGATTTTGCCTCTTGCAATCCAGGAATTCATTACATTCTCTCAGTGTCGAGCTGCTTTAGAACTTCTGCATCTATGCACCAATGCTCTGGAAGCAGCAGACCATGCATTTGTTATCGCGGTTGAAAAATTGCTGGACAAATCACTTTGCTGGCAGCCCATCCAAACTAACGCTCAGTTGAATCCATCTCTCTGGCAGGAGTTAGCATTAACAAGAGCCACAGTGCTTGAAACTAGGGCCAAGTTAATGCTAAGAGGAGGAGAATTTGACATTGGGGATGATCTAATTAGGAAGGCTGTTTTTATCAGAACCTCAATTTGTGGAGAGGATCACCCGGACACCATAGCTGCTCGTGAAACCTTAAGCAAACTCACTCGGCTTCTTGCAAATGTTCATATTCATACTTCACCATAGATTCTATAGTTCTTGTAAGCAAAATTCAAATTAGAATTATTCAAAGTTTACAAATAAGAATGTTGTAAACAATTCAGAGAATTTTCATGTCATTTTTAGTTATGAATGAGGTATCCCTTCAATTTCAATTTGTTCTTTTTCTGTTACATTATTAGGAACCACAAGAATGTGCGCCATCTTGAATCACATTATTGCTTTGGATGCTCCTCTATGTTCCCCACGTAAATGAAGTCACTGATTGCAGTCATATGAACTCACTGCATATGTATTTTGTATACTAACTTATATTGGGTTGTATTCTGTTATGGATTGGCTCATATTTCATTAAGGGTATGGATTTACTGTCACCATAGGCAGAGCTAGTGATAGTGGGTAGAGCGTGGGTTTTAAAATAAATACATTGTATTATAATCCTATTTTTATAAAGTGAAAGCAGTAAGCCAGTGGACAAAGCCACATTGCCGAACCAAATAAATCTTTGGTGTCTCTATGTGCTTGGTTTAATTCTTTACCATTATTTTTATTGTTTGCGCAACCTATTCTATTATGTCATTGCTCTATCTAATTTCTCCATTGCATTGCGTTTTCTATTACATGAGGCTTGTTTTCACTCGGTGGTCAATCCTTGCATTTGAATTGTCTCTAGTTATTAACTGCCAATGTGTGTTTATTAATGGTGAGGTTTAATATCTCTAATTCTATCTTAAGTGCTTATCTTCCTCTTGATGAAGGATTTCGCAGGCTGATTGTTTCCTGTGAATTAAGAGAATATTTGTGGATTAAAGGGACTTTTAATTTGTATATGTCGCATGTCTTCAATAGGTATGAAATTTTTTTAATATACCGATACAGCTTTCAGCAGTGGTTTACCCAAGTTACTCCCTGAAATGATATTATTGGTTGCATTTGTGTCAGAGGTATCCTATAGAGATAAAGAAAGCAGAAGTGACACTGGGAACTAGTTGTGAGTTTTCTGGCCAGGTTCAGTTCTTTAAATCTCCTTTTCTGTCACTTTCATAATTTTAATTACCTTTGCTTCTATATCTATTTCATTTTTGTTTTCCTAATTAGTAACTTGTTTTTCCCACATTGGCAGATAAAATACATGGAATTGAAATTGATGCACAGCCAGCAAGTCGTCTACATAAATTGATTCTTTTTCATTTTAAGTATTTTTTAGATGGGCTATGATGAAGAGGTATTCACGAACAAGAGTTTTTCTAGTGTCCATTTACACCTCTTCTGTCATCTAGCAAATAATGGAGTGGAAATTGAACTTGTATACAACATGGGAAGATCGGCTATTCATTTGGTGGTTAGGAAGTATGCTGGCTTTGTTATTCTTAAGATGTAGTTTACTTTCTACAATTTCATCTACTTCCTCGTACGATTATGGGGAACAGAAACCTTTTCTTCTACTTTACTTTTTACAAATTAGGACCTCCTCAAGTATTATTACAACTTTTATATGATTTTCTCATTTGAATTCGCTGTTGACCACTATTAGGAATTTTAAATTTTCTATTCGTTATGTATCAACATCCGGACTAATTGGTAATATCTTAAGTTGCCATAATTTTCCAATTGTTCAAATTTGAATGGGTGACTTTAAAAGTGATTCCTGGTAAATGTTGATGTATAAGTAGATGACTCTATGGGGTGTTTCATTAATACGTGGTTTTGTATATGTCTCTATTGCTGCAACTGCAAATAACTGACTTTTATTTTACTGAGATGCTTATTCACTAATCACCACCTGAGATACGTACCGAATTACTTCATGTGCCTGGTATCTCCCATGCTTTCACAGAAGAATACAGTCCACAGATTCTGAATAAGATACAGTGGAAGGCAGTACTTGTAAGTTATTTCCTCAAATTCCTTTTCGTGAGAGAAACCAATGAAACACACTGCTTTTTATGATCTTGGAATTGTTGATTTATGCGTTATTATCCTGCCAAAATGGTTGAAATGGCTTGGTGCGTTTTGATTTTAACAGAATTGATGTTAAAACTCAAAACATCAGTTGCAGTGGTTTTATTGATTTCTTTCTACCAGTGTAGTGTGCTGTTAGAGATAACCTTTTTTCATTTCATTTGGAATGACTGAGTTGTATTTGTTTGCATTTTGTAGGAAATCCTGAGTTCATCCTCCGGCAGTGTTGATTTTGCAGATTTGATAGAACAGAGCCACTTGATTCCTAGGCCAACATTTCCAGCACTCCCTCCCGTTCTGATTTACAATAAATAAACTTTTTATTGGTTCAAATATTATTTTATCTTGTTAATAGGAAGAACAAAGGTCACTCATTCATGAAATTATGTAAAATAATTAGAATTTATTTTATTTTTACGTATTATTTAGTCATATATTACTAAATGAAAAGATGTCACGTTCTAGAATTTTGTTGACGTGACAGATGTCAGCTTGTGTGAAAATTATGGCAATCTGTATGTTATTAGTTGTGACTTTAAGATTTTCTGCAGTCACTTTTGTCGATATAGTTGAAAATGTAGTTAAAATTTAAATATTATCAAAAAGGAAAAGTGATTTTATTAAAAAAATAATTTATTTAAATTCTTATGAAGTAGTTTGAAATTAAAAAATTAACATTTTTTCCTATAATCTATAAAAATAATTTTTAAAAATTAAAATTCTTTGAAAATTTATAATTCAAAATTTCAAAAAAAAAATTAAAAAATAATTATATTTAAAATCGAATTATTTTATTTTCCAAAAAATACACTAAATTGTGAATAAAAACTAATGATATGAATAAATAATATTTTTAGATAAATTAATTGGGTTTTCAAGATAACGAAAAATGGAAACAATTAAACAAGAAAAAATTATATTAAAATTAAATTAGTTTATGAAAAATAATTAAAATAATAAAAAATAAAAGATTATATTCAAATTAAAACAATTTAATAACCAAAATAATAATATTTTAATTATTATTAACTTTTGGGTCTTCTTCTTTTATATAAAATTATTCGTGCTTGTCTATCCCACCAAATCAACGAAATATAGTAATATTTTAATTTTCAAAAACTTTTGAAAACATATTTACTTATGTTGAAGTAATCAAACTTTTATATTTTAAATAATTAAATTTATTATTTTTTAATGTAATAAACTTTTTAAAATACTTTTAGTTTAATAAAAAATTATTTTTTAATTTTTGACCTAAATTTTTAAAATATAAAAATTTAATTCTTTTTTTAAAAAAGCCATTACCTAATTTATTTATTTACATTATTGTTTATAGACATAAATAACACTTTTTTCTTTTCAAAGCAAACTTATTTTTATTAAAAAATTACACAATTTAAGTAAATTTATATATAATAATACAATTATTATATTATTATACAATTATTTAAGTAAATTTATATAATAAAATAATACAATGATTATTTTTAATTTGTTTATTTTACATAAGATTATTAACTATAACAAAATTTTATAATTTATTTAATATTTAAAATTGTAAAAATATAAAAATAAAATTGTAAATAATTTTATTTAAAAAATTAAACAATTAAATATTTATATTCATATTTTAAATAAAAAATAAAACGTTCAAGTTTAAATATTCAAATTTTTAATATAGAAAAAACAACTGCCACGATCTTGCACTGTTGGGATAATATGGTAGGATTAAAAAGAAAAGAAATTCAAAATATAGGGGAATGAGAAATAATTTTTATAATTTTTTAAAATTACATTTAATCCTTACGAAAATATTTGTAACAAAAACTCTTTATAATTTTCTAGATGTTACTTACCTCCTTATTATAATATTTGTATAAATACCTCCATAATTTAGGAAAATAACAAAACCATTCTACCAAAAGATTAAAATACATACTTTTCTTATATAAATCTTTAATTTTTATCATATAAATTCTTATTTTTTATCTTATAAAACTTTAAATTAAAATAATTGATTTTTTTTTTAAAATATTTTAAATTTAATTTATAAATTTAATACTTTAACTTATAATACTTTGTAGTAATACATAAATAAATTTTTGAGAATTAAATTCAAAATACTTTTATTTTATATTCATAAAAATTTATAAATTTATTTTTATTTTATAATTTAAATTTATAAAAAAATTTATTTTATTTTTATTTTTAAAAGTTAAATAAAATAATATAAATATTTTATTTAAATTATTAAACAATTATAATACTTTATATTATAAAAATATTTAATTTATAATTTTATATTCATAAGTAATTTTAAAAAAGTTTATTTAATATAAATATAAAATCATAAATTATTTTTTTACAATATTTTATTCTAAAATAATTTATAATTTAATTTTTAATATATTCATAAAAAATTTTATGAATTTATTTTTACTTTGTAACTTAAATTTATAAAAAAATTTATTTTAATCTTATTTTTGAAAATTAAATAAAAATAATTTAATATTTTATTTAAATTATTCAAGAACTTTAATATTTTATATTATAAAAAAGTTAATTTATTCATAATTAATATTCATAATTACTTTTAAAAAATTTATTAAATACAAATAGAAAATTATAAATTAGTTTTTTTATTTTATAATACTTTATACTAAAATAATTTATAATTTAATTTTTAAAAATTAAATTTAAAATATTTTTATT